>JNEM01010213.1:0-14969 GCA_000697335.1 Conidiobolus incongruus B7586
GGTGATTATTCTTTTAATAAGTTATTCGAATTAAACCTAAATAATAATGTTACCAACTAGGGAATTTTGTAAGAGTGAAAATGAGAGTGAATGCACCGATGTTGGCTTGGGTCAATCTGCTCCCAGCTCATATTGGTCTATTCAGTCCTTTAATATCCCAGAATTAGACAAAAACTATTTATATCCACAGGTAAGAATGATTAATTTATACTATTATTGCAATTCATAAATGCAAAATTTAGAGTCTAGTAAAGCAATATAAATTAGATCATCAATTCACAGGGCCAGATATTATTATAGGTATGTTATTTTATTACAATTAGGAACTATTGTCTTTAATAAAACATAATGATAGAGCATGATTCCAGACTCAGAAATGAAGTTTGGTTTGTGGTAATATATTTGTATTAGTATTCTTAAACTTTGAAAACTAATATTGTGCTAGGATGATAATTTTAGCATTGGAGATTTGTACGAATTTGAATACTTGAGTAATTTGCAGTATATTTAATTACCAATTCTGTATAAACTAATACTTGTAATTTTAGTTCTACACGAATTACTTCATGGATTAGGTAAATTTATTGGATTTCAATTTAAATTACAATACTGAATAATTTAATTATTAGGATTTATGTCTTCTTTGGAGCCATACCTAGAATCCAACAAAGAAGTATTGACTCCACCTATTAAAAGAGACCCAACGACCAAAAACTATTTGGGATTATCAAGTCCATTTATTTACGATAAATTTTTAGCCTTTGGTAGTAGTGAGGAAGCGAGATTAGACCGATGGATTTTACATCTTGTTAATGCTACAAAAACTTGGAATCATTCAACTTTAAAAGAATGGGAAGATCATTTTGTTAATGCAACCATTTTCAAAAGATCTCAAAAATTATTTAAATTGGCAACCATTCCAAAGTCTTTATTCTTTTTATTTAATAAGCCTATTCCATCCTTTAACCAAACCGAAGGACAACATCATGTACATAGGAGAAGTGAAAATTCAGAAGATGCGGAAGCACCATCTATGGAGCAGTTCGACAATGTTGACTTTAGTAAATTGGATAGAAATTTGGAAGAATTAGAAGAAAGTAAATATCAAATGCTATTGCATACTCCCCCAAAATTTACGCCTGGTAGTTCGCTATCACATATTGACCAACATCTCTATAAAACAACGCCTGACTTCTTAATGAGACCAGCAACAAGGATTGGTAAAGTATTGGATAATCCAGAACTAAAAGGGATTGTATTGGGTAGTTTTGGACCTGGCATCCTTCACATGTTGTCTCATTTAGGATATAAGCTAAAAGAACGTTTCGATGACTATCAAAATAATTTCACTACTTTTTCAAACTATTCGAAACATCAAGTGAATGGTGCAATTTCAGCACAAGATTTACCATATCATTCATCAGTGCCACTTATTGTTATTTTACTGAGTAATTTATTTTTATCAATATTTTAATTAATGAACAATACCCAATAAAACCATGAAAATAAGTTGACCAAGTTGGCAATCAAGTGAGTTTTGATGTAGCATTTATTGCCTTTAAATATAAAATTTTGGCTCAATATATCATAAATATATATTTTAAATTTTTTATGTCGTTTAACTCTTGGTTGATTTAGGCAATATCAACCCATCCAAAATTGATTTTAAATCACCTAAATTATGGTCGATACCATCAAAATGACTTTGCACTGAAGAGAGCATTTTGTCATAAAATGTAATATCAGCTTTTTTGCACCAAATTTTGTTTAAGTGAACTTTTCTACTATGATAAGCATATCTTTGAACTAATTCTTCAAAGATATGAAGCTGTGGAGCAGTATCAGCTGATTTAACTTTTTCTAAATCACAATGAAAAGGTAAGCGATGATCTACATGAGATCCAAATGGGAAGATAGTGAGAGCTTGAATATTAGAATTAATTCCTGAGGGATCATTTTTCTCAAAAGGACTGATAATTAACCCTATGAATGGTTCAACTTGGTTTTCTAATTTAAATAATGTTTGATATGAGAACTGAGTTTCAATATCTCTCATAGAGGGATGACTGCAAAAAGTGGGATGAGAATGATACCATCCTACAACCGACAATCCTAATGATGTAAAATATTCTCGAGCTTCCATTTCAGAAGATGGATCCATTTCGCATTCAATATCTGAACTCATTCCATTACAAGGAAACACCGACGAAATAGTCAATGTAGAAGATACTTGATCATATTTCCCGCCCAATAAACCTATAACTTCTGTCCAGCACAAATGAGAATGGAAATCACAAATAGCTAGAATTGATGGATCGCAAATAACTTTGAATGGAGGGGGGTTGGATTGGGTGAAAAAACTAGGTTCAACCAAGCTGAAAGGCGATTCTTCAGTATCATACTGCTCATTGTAGTTTTTAATCTTTTTTCTAGTAGACCTTCGAGAAAAGCCATTAGTAGAAGTATTATTGGCAATATAGTCAGCGTCATCCTCAGATAGATCATGATTAAAACCATTGGGGCTGTTCTTTCGCTTAGATTGAGTACTTTTTGAGGTAGTACTGCGAGGAGCGACATTTCTTGGTGGCTTGGGAGGGAATCCAACATTAATGGCATTAATACTTTCTAAATATGAATGAATTCTTCCTAGAGCATTGACACAACCCAATCCAGTATGCTCTTTACGGCAAGCTTGCTTTGATAAATATACAGTGGGATTTTTTCTCCAACACTCCAAAATAGCGTTCCTCACTTTCATATATCTCTCTGGAGTTTTGGCACTAGTACCTGGAAAGTATTCAGGGTTGGATTTCTTTTCTTCTTCGCTGATACTATTAAGATCGATAACAAACTCTATTAAATACATAATATATTAACTAAATGAAAAATTTTATGATATTAAACGAGATAGAAGGCATAAATTATTGATTTTTTAAGCTTTAATAGCAATCAAAGAGAAAAATCACTAACCTTTGACTTTAGGAGGTTGGGGCTCTTGTTGAATTTTATCATTAGCTTCGTTTTCCTGAAAATTATAAAATTTTTTATATAAACATAAGGAAAAAAAAGAAATCATCAAAATTGTATATAGAAGCCACTTACCTCAACTTGGTCTGGAGTACTAGGGGCATTGGATACTTCTGAAGCTTCAATAGAAGGATTGGGAGCGGATATATCGCTTGTTGGTTCGCTATCCTTTAAGATTGAGTCTTTGCTGGGAGAATTGGCGGAAACTGGGGTATTGTCAGAATTTTTTGAAGTATTACCAGGGTGAACTGGAATGGTATTAATTGAAGGTTTAGTATCTTGAGTTAGCAACTCTAAGTTATCTGACATTATAGTTTATTGAGGTATGTGTCTTTATAAATAAAAAAGATCTTATGACGTTCAATGAATAAAGTTTGATTTTATTAACAAATTGATTAATTCAAATTTAATACCAAATTTAGAAGGATTTGAATTTCAATTTTTGCTTTAAGAATTAATCAGATTCAAAATTAAATGGATTAATTTTTCAATTTTACCATATTTTTTGCCAAATTATTTAAAAGAATGGATTTATTAAGATTAGCTAGAATATGAAATGGATATTTATGGTAAAGCTTCAGGATTGGAACTAATAAGTATTAATCAATCACAGGAGTTGATTCAAACTCATGGAAATGATCCTTAGTCCTATTTTTCAATCAAATAAACTTATCAGATCAGTGACAGTGTCCAGACCACAAGCTAATTAAACTCAATCTTATTAGTCGAAAAATTTATCACTCCCCAATAGAACATTAAATTATGGAAAATTTAATTAGGTAACACATGCTCTTGCTAAATAAATAGAGGTTTTAATATAAAACTGGTGATCTAGGTCCTCTGGTTGAATAATCCATCGTCTTCTGATATCAACTACATCCTGATTTCGTAGCTTTTATCATTCCATAATTACCGCATTTTGGAAAGCAATATTCTCTAATAATTCTTCAAAAACCTTCTTTCAATCAATTAACATCTCCAATATTATATATTCATTGAATACAACTAATTTTAAATAATGAGTGAAACTTCAGTTCAAACCTTCTTGAAAGTATTTTTTATCGATTTTAATTTATAAATATTTATCTAATATTTCGGTATAGGCACTTACTTCAGGATGCAGTTGCCATAAATTAAAAACAGAAGACACCAACACCTTATTTTATAAACTATCCTCCAAAGCCACAGTCGTTACTATGGAACCTAAATATGCTGTAGTTTCTTATATAGGTATATTAATTGTTTTTAATTTATGATTGGCAATCTTGACTTATAGCTTTATATTTCTATTATATAGCTGAATTTTGGTGCACCATCACCTCTGTTTTCTTCGCTTTACCCCTGTTAGTGTTGCGAGATTATTCTTATTCTGCTCTCCCTGATATTATCAAAACTAGTATATTTCTTTCCTTTTTATGCGCTGTAATAAGTTTCATTTACCATTGGAACTTAATTAAGCTATTCTCTTCAGCTGATGCAGCATTTGCAACCATGATGATGGGCTTGAATACCTTTGCACTTTCCCTCTCGTATGCTCGCTTTACTACTTCAACTACTTACCTTCCTCTATTGTTTGGATTATTTTTAATCTTTTTAATAAGGTGGGAAAATACTGCTTCTACTTCAGTTGTAATCTGCACTATCATAGCTCCAATTAAAGTTTATATTTTGGCTACATCAGGAATGTGGTGGGCAGCTTTTTTCGGAGTAACAGGCATTGGATGCTTTTTACTAGATCGTTTGAACGTAGCTCCAGTTCATTCTTTTTGGCATATACTTGGAGGTTTATGCTTATATTATACAGTTTCAGGTTTATTAACTATGAATTTTGTTCCTATGATCTAAACAAAAATACTATTAAAATTTTTGGATACTAATATAAAACTAATCTTAATCATATCTTATCGTTAACAACTAATCTTATACTGTCCACATTAATAAATGTTCCTCTACTATTATTATCTATTCAAAATTAGATTAAAATTAAATCTTAGTATATTAGAATCATTATACTATATATAGTGACAATTGATATATTATATACAACTTTGGATTATCGATTAATTTATCTATTAATTGAAATAATAATTGATTCAATAAAATGTTTTGGCATAAATAATACTAGTATCAATTAAAAGTATATTTTATTGAGAACAGTCATAATGTCAAGTAGGATTTTGAGAAGATATATTTAAGTAGAAATGGCTAAATGAACATGATAAGAATAAAATTACATCTGTTTTCTTGTTTGATATTTTACAAATAAATGTTTGTTTTCAGGTACAGGCTGGGACCATTGAATATCTAAAATGTTTGACTGATCACTGGTTAATATTGGAATTTTTTGATCATTTAAAAATTTATCAATTGTTTCTTTAATAATTCAACCTTTTTATCATACTTCATCTTTTGTTCAGTTTGTAATTTTTAATCTTGATAAATTTATCTAAATTATTTGAATATTTTGATATTAATTTATGGGTTTTGAATATTATGATCTATATTCTATGAATTATTGCTCTATACAAAATTGAAATACGTTTGAATTATCAACGCTGTTCAAAATGATTAAAATTACTCAGATTAATCAATTATATTAATTACTCCCCTTACCGAGTTATTATCATCGGAGAAAATCTAATTATGTATATTAATAGAATTTAATTAAAGTATAAAATTTATTTGATATTAAGTTGAATGTTAATATTTTTACAATAGAATTTGAACCGGGACCATGGAAAGTAACTAATAAATGATGAAAACTAAGACTTGAATAATTTATATTAGATAATAATATAGTATTATTGCACAAGCATGTCACGCGTCAACAGCTACTTTGAATCAATATCACGATCATCCCTATACTCAAGCTTATTTGAGTAATTTGGATAGTATTTACAAAGTGATATTAGAGATACTCATTTATCTGTTATTAATGTTATATAACATTATTAAATACCAATGTTTAGACAAAAAATGAAAATTCCATTAATAAATTAATAGAACAATTGGAGAGTAAAAATATTATTCATTTTGAATGGATTGAGCAACCTGAGAATATTGTGACTAGTGTAGCCATATTAACTATCAATAAAGAAATTTGAGATCACTTTACAAAATTCCAATTATGGAAACAACTTCAAATTGAAACTATTTGAATCCCATAATAATTTAATAAAACAAAATGGATTATAAATATGAATCAAATTTTTTCAATTTACAGTTGATCCTTCTATTGAAGTTCAAAACCACATGATGAATGAGTTATTATGAATCACTGGATTGAGATGGTTGAATCTTCGGATTTATTTCGTCTCTTTCCGTTGTTGATGGAAGGGTTACCACTCTCACCTTGTTACGTTTTTGGAACCCTTTGAATAACCTTCTGACTTTCTTTTATCAATTCAAAACTATTTATTATTAATTTATATATCTTCATTATATCAATAATAAAACATTCAATCCCAAATTCTATTATATTTTTATATAATAACAACTCGTATTTATTTATATAGTTTGAACTCTTTCAATATATACTTTGATCTACAAAAATAAATTATTAATTAATCCAATATTTTGAATTTGATTAAAAGATCTCTTCAGTAAATCGAAAAATATATTTCTTATTATTTCAATAATACTTTAAATATAATTATCAATATTTTATACAAAATTTACAATTTAAAATATTTTAATATCCCATAATATTCTTTAAAAAATATATTATTTTTAAATCCTCAAGTCAATTTAACATTAAATAGACCTTAGTAAGTCCTTAAACTGCTAACACCATTCCATACCCCATAATAACATTTACAATCCCCTCCCACTCTTAAGTATACTGTTATTACTTTATCCCCAATAACTCCCAATACAAACAAAACCCTTAACTCTGGAACCGTATCTTTGGGTAGATCCCACAAGTTACGGATCAATATATTCTGCAAAATATCGCTTTTATTCGTCCTTAGGTCTAATAAAAATCTTCTTCATTCATTAACATTAAATAATTAAACTATCCCAACATAATGAAGAAACAAAAATTCAGAAACAAAGAAATGTTCACTAGAATGAACTATTTATATCAAGCCTCTCATTTATTACAAACTCTATCTCACCATAGCAAAAATCACAATAAAAAACAATTAAATACAATCTCCAGGTATTATATCAGAAATATGAAATTAATAGGAACCAAAAATTTGAACAGAATGTAATATTTATATTGACAAATGTTAGGTGATTATATATTAATCTATTCTATAGTGATTCTTCAATTAAAAGGTCAATATGTAAAAAATGCGACCAAATATTAATTCCTGGCAATAGCTGCGAAATTCAAATTTCAGAAGGTATTACATTAATTCATACAAATGTATTTATTATTTTAATGATGTTTATTAGTAGAAGAATCTGAATCTAATCAATTGCCATCAATTCAAATTGAATGTAATAATTGTAAAGCTAAAAAACAATTTAATGAAAAAATAATGAATAATTTTAACCAAAAAGAATCAAACTTTGAATTAATATAATAAATAAATCAACTTTTATAAATTTAATTTAAGAATTGAACTTGATATTAAATAGAAGTAAATCAGAAAAAATATAATTAATTTGTTAAAAAAAATTTGGATAAAAAACTCTCCGGCCGGGAATTGAACCCGGGTCACCCGCGTGACAGGCGGGGATACTCACCACTATACTACCGAAGATTGATAAAAACTTTCAATTTCTATATATATGTGTATAAGATATTATTTTTTTCTTTCTTTCTATTTCTTCTATTTATTTTTCTATTTTTTTTTCTTATCATCTTTCCATAATTTTCTTTTTCATCTTTCTTTATTTTCATATCACATTTTTCATTTTTTTTAATTTATTTTCTTATTATTCTTATATATTTAATATTATTATTCAATATTAATTAATCAAGATTTAAACAGTATTCATGTATTTTATTTTCTCTGTAGCTATATTAAACTTCAGTTTAACAAAATATTGATTTTAAAAGGATAATAAATTTTGTTATCAGCCCATTTTTTCTAAATATCAAACCATGATTATAAATATATATATAATAAGTAAATAAATACGTGAGTTTATTTACCAATTTGCTACATGGTTCAATAAATTTTATTTATTGATAATATTTATAAATCTTGATTTTATATTAGTTTGGTAAAATTCAGTTTTAATTATCAAATATATAATAGTTAAATATTATAATAATAATAATTTAATTTATATATTTTTATATTTTTCCAACTAGGAATATTCAAAGTTAAAAAATTATTTTTATATAAATTATTTATAATTAATATACTTTAACAATAGTTTAACTTACCTTTAAATCTTAATTATTTTTCCGTTACGATTTAATATTATTAAAATTTATATACTTTAAAAAGTTAAAATAATATTTTTATAATTTGAACTACTATTAAATTTGATATATAATACCTGTAATATAATTAAATCAATAAAACATTTTTTGTGATTTTTGACCATAAATTTAATATTTGCAAATATTGAATTTTTCCAATTTGCATATTTATTAAGTTGTAGATTACTCATGTTTATTACTTTAATGAGGATAAATTTTGAATCGTATTGAATAAGTAAAATAAAATGATAGTTAAAACAAAATTATTAATTCATACTTACTCAGCTGTAACATTATTTAACATTCTTTAAAGTAAAAAAACAATCAAATTGTTTATTTAAGTCATTTTTAATAAATAAATTCATTAATTTATATTAAATATACTCTATTATTAAAATTAAAAAAAATAAATAAATTTTATAATTTTAATAATATTATTATAAAAATTTATAATATATATATATATATATATCTTTTAAAATGATTAAATTAAATTTAACAAAAAAAGGTTAAATAATATAATTTAATGAGCATTAATTGATACTAATATTTTAAATAATAAAGTTATAAAAAATAATATAATATCTTAACAGTTATAAAATAATATTGATAATTCATAATTGATTCTTAAAGTAAATTGTTGGTTTAAGACAAATTATTCAAGGCAAGTTTCGGCTCTTCCCATATAAGGGAAATTGAGTAGTTAGAGCAAAATTTTGGGTGGGAATAGATCAACAATTTGATTATATGAAAATTTCATGCTTTATTTAAAAATTGGAACTTATAGAATTATATGCATAAATATAAATTTGTGCAAAAATTATATTACATAGAATATCAAATTATGCTAATATTTTGTACCTTTTGATAGATATATTGTTTATAATGATCAATATTAATTTCAATGACAGAATAAAGATCAAATAAAGCGACATGGATAATTATAAATTTTGTCATATATAGTTAAAAATATTCAAAAAATTAGTAAAAATTATAATACAAGGTAAAGTGAAATGAGAATAGGCTAAAAAATAGGAATTGTAAGATTAAATAATGTAAAGATATAAATTTAATATTTGTAAATATTACAAGAGAAATGAATACATTCGTTGAAACCTCTTCAAACAGCCAATATCACATTGCAAATTGATATCAGCAACAATATGGATGGTTTAATTTTTTTCATACACATAAAGATCATGAATTACAGGATTAATGGTGACCATTAATAATTCATGCTTATATTGGGGTATGCAAGCTTTAATTAGCAGTTGCTGTATTACCAGGATTATCGAGGGATGGGTCTGAAGAAGGAGGTTTAGCAGGCGTGTTAGGTACTGCTTTGGAGCGACAAACTGGACATTTGTTACAGCCCCTAGTAAGCCATCTGTCTATACAGTCTTTATGGAATCCATGAGAGCAGTCAAGGAGACGAACGGACTCTTTGTCAATGAAATCTTCTAGACAAACTTGACAGCGGTCATTATGAATCATATTATGGTTGGGAATTCCAGGGATGGAGGCATCAAAATGATAAATTGGTAAATGTTTGTCAATGTTGGATTGGGTGGTAGTTGGAGGTACTACAGGTCCCAGTATATTTGTAAGGGCTAATAAATCTTCGTAAGATGGATTGTCGGAATATAGGCTGGAAAATAGGGGATGATCGGGTGGATAAGTGCTGCCAATCACATAAATAATCCAGCTACGGCGCTGAGAATCGGTGAATGGTGTTTCTGATTCACTTTGAGTTTCAGCTGGGTTGGTATTAGCATTGGATTCGAAAGGATTGGCTCTATTTGAATTAGCGGCTTCATGCTCTCTGAGAATTCGTTCTTGGAGAGAAGATAATGGGAATCTAGGGGCAGATGAATTTGTGCCTTGAGTAGGCCCAGATGTTTCAGAATTAGGCTGAGCAGAATTATTATTGCTATTGTTATTGTTATTGTTGTTATCAGTTAAGCTACGAATAACAATCATTAGAACAGGAACTGCTGCATTTTGATCTGTGTTGGATTCAGTTTCATTTGTTGTTTGATTAGTTGATTCTGTATTCGCTTCAGATTGAGAATTTTCATTCCTCTCTAAACGGAAGACACGTACAATGGAAGCACTTGAAGGATCGTCGTTACCTGAAGCCTGCGTAATTAAAGACAGACGAGGTACAGGCTCGGAAACATTATTGGTATTCTGAGTCAAATTTTGTAAAAATGACTCCATAAATGCAGCAGGAGTAGCAGCACCCTCACTTCTAGTGGAATTGTGAATATTTTGTTGATTTTCAGAAGCAGTTAACGAAATAGCTCGGATAGCAGCAGCCAAAAGTCGATTCAAATCTTGATGTCTTGTTTGGAAATTTTGAGCAGGTCCTTCTGTTGAACCATTTGTAGGATTGGAATCAGCATTTGGATGAGAACCTTGACTATTTGGACTAGAAAATGGAGGAGCGAAAAATGGCAAAGGAACAGAGTTTAATAAACTTGGTAAAGGAATACCATGTGGTAGGTGGCGAGGTGATGAAAAGAGGGAAGGTGGTAAACCATTTCCATCGTTGGAGAAAAATGGATGGTCGGGAATATTGATACCAGATTCTCTATTAGAATTATTATTTGCATTATCTTGTGCATTAATAAAACCAAGGGACGGTAAAAAATCTGCCATATCAGGTAGAGATGGAATAGCTGAGGGCTCATTTAAAGGATTATCATTTGAAGAAACGCTATGTCTTCTTCTAGATGAATTTCGATTATTATGAGCTCTTTGTAATTGAACAAGGACATTTTGTGATTGGTTGGCTTCCCTTAAGCTATTTAATAAACGAGTGACTCTTTCGGAATGAAGAGAGGGGTTAGAACGGCTGGAAGAAGCTGAGTATGGAGAAGCTTGACTTGCGTAATCTGTTGAGCGAGTTGGATTTGGGCGGCGAGTAGTAGTGATGCGGATTCTAGTTCCTGAATTATTTTGATTGGTGCCATTAGAGTTGTCATTGTTATCCATATTTCCTTGAGATGGATTGATACGTTCGCTAAGATCAGAAAATCGATTACCCATTACCTGAAATTTATTAGACTGATATAATTACAACAAGTAAGAGATAAATAATTGAGAAAAATTTCAAGTTTAGCTTGACTTATTAAGTGTTATAAATCGTACCTTAGTTTAATAAAAAGAAGAGGTTTGAGTATTAAATAATATAAAATACAAAAGATATTTTATTATTTTTAAGAGACGGAAAGGACTTGTATTTCAGGTGTAATGATAATCTAAGAAATTAGATGAAAGAAAAAGATTATTATTTTTTGCTAACAAAAAGATAAAGTGAATTGGACATGGAATGAATCCATAAAATTTTTATGGCAAATTAGAAATGTGAAAATAAGGTTCTATAATGACAAATAGTTTTAGCAATTTATACTCTTATTTGCTCCTCAAAGTTACTAATACTCAGCATGATTCTCTATTGGGTATTGCATTCAGAGTGAGCAATTGCCTATTTAAAATGCTCAACCATTAGTTCATGTTTATTTCCGCTGAATCGGCATTCCCTTAGTCATATTTGGCCCACAATCATTATCTTGAAACTCATTTCAACATTTCAGTTGAAAGTAGAAATTGAGTGGATGAAATCAATCTATTGTCCAATATTGTCAGAGCCGGTAAATCTTTGAGACAAAGCCGAATACCTATAAAAAATATATTTATGTAATTATAAATAATTTGTAATGATATTTTTAGTGATTTAATGCAAGCTTTTAATTGGATAATGAATTAATTAACATATTATATACTTTTCAATATATTTAAAATATTATATTAAATAAAATTTGGAAATTGAATAATATGATATAATAAACATATCAAGATCATTTTTTTCAAATATTATTTTTTAATTTATCATTTTAATGAATATTTTTTTCATCTTTTTTATTTTTTATATAATGGAGCGGAAAAAAAATTGAATTAGTAAATATCCTAAATTTTTACTATAATTAGAAATTGTCATTTTTCTATTCATTAGTTTAATAATCTGATATAAGTGTAGAATAAAATTGATTATTAATAAAAAGATTTAAATAATGGTATTATGATAGATATATAATTGTCAAATATATTTTATTTTTATTCAATTTTACATCAAGATGAGAATTTCAACTTGATACTAACTCAATAATGGAATTATTCCTAATAAGGCTTAAGGTATAAACATGAATAATAAATATCTTTAACCTGGTACTCGTTTTTGAAATAAGAAATCATTGAGACTTTTGTTTGTTATCTCTCTTTTTAAATTTTATTAAAAAATAATATTTTTAATGTTTTGCCACTTGAATTTTGCATTAATATTAGGAAAAAATATATAGTACTGGAATATGAGTTAAAGCAAATGCAGGATATAATATGGTATAAAAATTTAACTATAAGCACTATAACATAAATTATTATAAATTTGACTATATTCATTTTATTTGATTGTTTATTCCTGTTCTTATATTAGGTAATTTGAAAAAAATTAGATATTATCTAAATACTTAAGTGGAGTTTATATTATTAATATAATTCCTTCAAGGATTGCACTAAGTTGAATATAAATAAATGATCACAGTTTAAGGATTCTGAGAATTGCACCGCTTTTACTAATTGTGGTATATCGAAAACGATAATAGTATGAAATAGCGAATATAAATTAACCATTTTTCAAATTTGCGGGATATTTATTATCCTCATTTACAAAATGATTTTTAGCAAAAATTAATTGTACATTTTGAAATAATTATAAGCTAGATTTTATCAAATATTTTTATCAAAAATATTAGGTTAATAAAGTCTAGTAATATTATAATGATATTTCATATGAATCTCGTTGTTATTACTATTTTGATTGGGTAATTGATAAATCGAATCGAAATTAGATATGTATTACGTATTTTCATTCATAATTATAACTATTACCAAATATATATTTATTGATATGTTTTTAGAATTATTTTATAAGTAAATATATAGTGTGACCGTAAAATTTTGTCTATTATAAAAATATGTGCAATTTTTGAAAATGATTTTAATAAAAACAGAAATCATTTTTTACCTTAGACAATTAATGTTATAAAATACAAAAACTTACTTTGTATAAATTATAAAATATAATATTTGTAAATTGTTTAAGCACTCCATATATCTAATCATAACATACATAGAAACATTTAAATTTTGAGATATTTTTTGAATCAATTAATCAACTTTTTCAAAATGAATATTTTTGAATTCTATTTCCAAATATTTTGAAACAAAGACAATATTTGTATTGTTGTATAACATTCATTAACAACGATTGAGATCTCATTACACTAATTGTAATTAATTTATAGTTGATTTAAAACATTAAATTTAAAATATTGATTTGATATTTAGTAAATTACACCTTAAACATGAACTTTAAAAAATTATTCAAAGTTTATGAATCCACATAATTATATGATATGAGTTAATGTTTAATGTTTAATGTTTAATTAAAAAATTAAATCTGATAAAAATTAAGAGTACTTTTAATTGAATCATATTTAGTAAATATCAAATACTTAAAATATTATAGATTGTAATATTATTATAGTTAAATAAATTCAATATATTTGATAGAAAACTTAAAATATTAAATCAATAAACTAATTTATAATTAATATTATAATCAAGTTATATTTCTAAAATATTTATAAAAATTAATTATAATTCAATTATTGATTATATATTACAATATTAAAAATTATAATATCACTTTCATATTATTATTATTATTATTATATATTTATAGAAATAGAATATATTTCAATTAATTTACTCAAAGCAACTAATTAAATATAAGTTAATAATTTTATATTAAATATCCAAAATATTTGGAAATAACTGATAGGTTATAATAAGAAGTAAATTTTTGATTCACTTTTAAAAAATATATTATTGTTATTATATAATCAATTCAATCAAGAATATTACAAAATATCATAGCTATTGGAAAGATATTATATTACTTATTTTAACTTTTTTATTATAGTTATTTTTGTTAAGATTTTAACTTGCTCTATTGGGAGGAATCCTGTAAAAAAATAAAAAGTATCAGGTAAAAAAGCTAAAAAAAGGTAAAAAATAATGAAAAAGTAAAGTTAATAGAAGTAGAGAACCCAGTTTATTTAGAAAAGTCAGATAGTTTAAATATTTCAAACTCATCAAACAATGGCTTATATAATGGATTAACTAGAATATCATAAGTTCTTAAAACAAGGAGTTAAAATACTCCCTCATTTCCATATCAAGCTGATTTTATATTTAATTTTTAATCTAATATATATTTAATTTTAAAATTAAATATTAAAATTAATCTAATTAATATGATTTTTGCAAATTTTGTTATAAAAGGAAAAATTTTGTTATTATAGTTAGATCAATATCTATATATAAGCTTTAATAATTATATATTGATAATTTCAATATAGTATGTTAATATTTTAATTAATTTATTAATATCTCAAAATTTATTTATGATATTTATTTATTTATTATATTG
>JNEM01010215.1:0-20182 GCA_000697335.1 Conidiobolus incongruus B7586
TATATATATTATATATATAATTAAATCTGTTAACTTAAAATATATCTGAAAAATCAGAAATAAAAATATTTGTTATTTTTTCTTTCCATACTAATATATATAATATTTATTAGAATTAAGCAATATTCTTTTTTATGAATATAGAATAAATATTTAAATTCTAGTAACTTTGATACAAATGACTATTTAGTATAATAGTTATTTATTGTATTTTTGATCTATAATGATCATAAAACAATTACTATTAGATGATTTATTTCACTTGAGATTTATTACATCTATAAATATTTCATCAAATTTAATCAACTTTTATAATTAAAAATGTTATTCATATTCTCAAATATCTCTTGGTTGAGCGATAATCAACAATTTAAATTTAATTATTGTTGAAAACGATATTTTGAAATTCAATAAATATCTAATAAATTTATAATCTATTCTGAAAAAATTATTAAAATTCAAGATATAATATATTAGGATGATTAGATTCTTTAAAGTATTTAAAGTTTATTTAAATTAAATTATATAATGATTATTGAAAACAGAATTTAAAACAAAACTTTATATATATTCATAGTATATATTCAATTCTGATTATTCGGATTTAATAAAAAAATTTACAATTATTATAATAATTGATTTTTTAAAATAGTTGAATTAGATTACTTTTTAATATTACGATTGATGATATATATGAAACAATGAAACAGTGTATAAAATCAAGCTGAGGTACTAGATTTTCATTAGTGAATAATCTAATATTGAACAAAAAATAAAATCAATAAGATTATTAAAAAGAATGAAGTCTAGGAAAGTTTTTATTGAAATATCTTTTTTAATACCATGTAAAATATAATTGTTTATTAAATTTTAATATTGGTTATGCCAATTTAAATTTCTTATTCCAAAAAATATAAGACCATTTCTAATCCCATAATAATAATTAGAGGGATAATTATTATTATTACATCACGACAAAAAAATTTTTCTACTTAATTCAAAACATTTGACCACTCTAAATTTTAAGGGAATATTTATTGATAATATATCCACTTAAATTTATTAAGTCAATGAATTCTTAATCCTCTCTCTTTAATTTTCAGTATGACTCAAGTTCAGTTGGGTTTCGTGTTAAACGATCCTAAAGCTATTCTGCCTCAGGAGTTGGTTTTCCCTTCCAAGATCGGAGGTCGACCGGTAAGTTCTTATTGTCTGTTGTATTCTTTTGGGCTTTTATCTTATGATTCTTTTTCAGGTTTGGTTACATCCCGATCACCCATTACCTTCCGAGAAGGTAACCTGTGGAATATGTAAGAATCCTTTGCGCTTTTTGTTGCAGGTGAGTTAGCTAGTACAACTAATACAATTTTGAGAGAGTGTGTGTTATATGATGACATTATGGGAATCTCAATGATATTAATCCAAATACGCAACAAACCATGATTTCACATCAATTGTTCCTACTGATCATAGCACCTACTCTCAACTAAAGTTATTTTTCATTATAGTTTTCATGAATAAGTACTAATAGATGTACTTTATTTAGATGTATACTCCCGAAGATGAACCTGCTGACGCCTATCACCGCATGTTATACGTATTCGTATGTGAGAATAACATCTGCCACCAGGAGGATCGTCTCAAATGTATTAAAGTATTCCGTTCTCAATTACCTAAAGAAAACAAGTACTATGTAATCGATCGGGACCAATCCTCCATTACTGGCGACGATGTTGAGGAAGACGATATTGTTTGGAAACTCAACACTTCCATTAGTCCAGACCACTACAAATGTCCGCTATGTGGTCTTCATGGCAATAAGCAATGCTCCAAGTGTAAGCGTGTCAAATACTGCTCCCGAGCCCATCAGCTCGAGCATTGGAGTAATGGCCACAAGACTCAATGTACAATTCTCGCCACTCAACCTGATACTCCTCCATTCCCCATTGATAAGTTGACATTGGGACGTTTCGCCTATCCCGAACACTATCTGGTCAGTGAACCCGAAATGACAGAAGAAGAAATGAAAGAGGAGGAAGCTCTCCGCATCAAAGACACATTGGACCGCTTCAAAATTGAAGAAGCCAAGGAGGCCGAAGCCAACAAGATGGCCTTAATCAAACCTGGGGAGGAACAATACGAAAACACCGAAACCGGAGTGGACAGAACTTTCCTCAAATTCCAAAAGCGTGTGGAATTTGATCCTGATCAAGTTCTCCGTTATGTTAGAACTTTTTACGACAACGAAGATGGCGAATTTGATGAGAATTCGGAACCTCTCTGGGTTAGTGACATCAATCAACTCACACCCGAAGAAATTCCTAAATGTCCCAACTGTGATCAGCCTCGCAAATTTGAATTGCAACTTTTGCCGCAACTTCTCAATTATCTCAATCTTGATTTTACAATGGATCGTTCTTTAGATTTTGGAACTTTATTAATCTACTCCTGTAATAAGAATTGTTCCTCAGACTCGAATGAAATTTACTACGAGGAATTCGTGTGGGAGCAGCCCTTCTCCACTGATGGTATCGGCGAGAATATTAGGAAGAATCATTTTAATATGTAAATACACTAACCAATTTAGATTAATTATTTAATAAAATTAATATTGTATATTATTATTATATCTCAAATCACTCTAATTCACTTTTATTCTATTGTTTTTATTTGTTTATGATTTTCATTTTAGACTTTATAAATACAGATTATTTCAATTTATTAAAATTGAAGAAACGATGTATTAGGTGCTGATTGGAAAAGAAAGGAACATTTGAACCTCATCCCAATAGTTAATCAACCAAAGATTTCTAGCAATACATTGACTATCATATTCAGGATCGATCACAACGTCAGTGTCAACCAAGCTCACATTAGATATCATCAGTTGAGAATTCAACAACCTCAGCGAAAGTTGGAATCAAAAATCTTTGAATTGTTATGACTTTCATTTTCAATATATACAAACATACCCAGCTTTGCACAATAATTGCACCCTTAAAACTCTCTCGAATACCAAAGAATTCTAAATTACCAAATTATATCAAGGTCAAAGATAACATAGGAAATTAAAGATCCCATAAAATCATTTAATATCCAATCGATCCAACAAACTCATACATGAAAGAATCGATTAACACTTTCAAAAACTCATCCCATAACGGTTCAATCCAATCAATCCACATAAATAATCCATATCAAGATCCAGCATATATTAAATATTTTATAACAATCATGACAGTTTATTCAAATCCTTTCAAGAATTCACCTTTGCCAGTACCTGCTTTAACTAACTACAAATTCTATACCTTAATTATGGTATTGGACCAAAATAACAATGTAAATTAAACAATATATAATCATGTAATAGTCTCATTAAGAAAATAAAGGTATTACTAGGCCGTAAAAAACGTGGATTCGGCCAAGGGAATTGGCTAGGGTTCGGGGGAAAATTAGAACCTGGAGAAACTGTTGAGCAGGGAGCTAAACGAGAATTACAAGTAAACCAATATGATCATTATATCTAAGTGATAATATTAAATTGTTTAGGAGGAGTGTGGTCTAATTGCCAATAGCCTCAAACCTTTAGGAAATTTAAAGTTTGTATTCGCTAATGATTCAACTTTGTATGAGGTGGAAATATTTTTGTGTGAGGATTATGAAGGCGATATTATGGAGTAAATTTATTAATAATTTTTAGTATAATATAATAATGATGGTTTAGATCGGACGAAATGGAACCCAAATGGTTCACTCAGCAGGAAATACCATTTGATAAGATGTGGGATGGTGACTACATTTGGTATCCATATCTATTCCAGAAAAAATATGGATTCAAGTTGGTTAAATACTTTAGTGAAGACCATTCTAAATTGTTGTATCATGAAATTGGTTTTTAATTTTTACAATGATATTGGGATTAAAGTTTAAATTTGAATCAAATAAACATCCACCATGTTGATAATTTTTTAATACTAGAATAATCGATAAATTATTTGCTTGTAGTATTTTATTCAACTATTAAAATTCATCGATTTTAAAATCTACAAAATCTTACACTTAAAATGGTAACACCAAAGAAAATTCCAGAATATTTCGAAATTTTTCAAGATTTTACTCGAATTTTCAGTGATCTAATATTTATTTTGTTATTCTGAACTATTATCATCTAGTTAATTAGTATAAATACAGCACATAAACAATAATAAAGTAAAAAATAATCTATAAATCATATCAAGAAATGTTCTCTTCCCCATTCCAAAATCCACTAATCCAAGCTTTCACCAACCTAGCCGTTGCAGAATTTAACAATCCGAAACATTTAAAATCTTATGAGGGATATATCGAACCCGATACTGATATTTATGAATCTGATACCGTGTATAAGGTGATGGTAGCTGTTCCTGGTGTTAATAAGGACTGTATCAACATTGAGTTTCAAGATCAGACGCTGACCGTGACAGCATCTAACAAGCTACAGAATGATCAAGTTAAAACTTTAGAAGCTGGTCAAATATTTGATAAATCCAATAACAATAATATAATTGACCAACCTGAAGACTCAAGCAATTCAACCGAATTCAAATCCATCACGACAGAAATTTACGAAGGCAACTATCGCAGACAATTGAAATTCCCCAAACCCATTACAAATAATAGTATCACTGCGAATCTCGAAAATGGTATCTTAACCATTGTACTAACAAAAAATCATAGTCATAAGAAGATAAATATTGAATAATTAGTATATTTGAATAAAGGTATAATTATATAAAAAAATTATATTTATAGAGAACTCTTTAACAATGAATTATTATTACTTTGATCTCGCTCAGATTCGAACTGAGGACCGTCTGTGTGTTAGAAAGACGTGATAACCAACTACACCACGAGATCATATTCCAAGTGTCCCAATTGTTACCTGATTGATACCTTTTCTCACTCAAAATTACTATCAAGTACCCTGATCAACCTGATTAGGCCTTAATAACATTATACCAACCCCACATCCAAGTGACCTCACCATTACTCAGTCGCTGCATACTTATGGCAACATTTTTCACTTAATTCTAAGGAGGCCTTTCTCTCACCTTTTACAAATAAACCTTTTTACTACTTCCAAAAACCAACCTCTTAGTATACACAAGTAGCCGTATATAACTCCGGTTGAGTCATCTTCCATTATATTTACTCCACACCCGTTCCTATTGATACTTTGTGATTCCGTCTCCTTAGCATGCAGGAACCTCACACTGCCACCACTGTTGCTACTGGCCTAGTCACACTTTTCAACGCCCAGTTTACAAGTGATCATGGCCGGATGGCCAGGGGACTGATCATTGGTAGTCTACCCTAGTTGGTAGGTGCCATGCTTCACAACCTGGCCTATACAATGGTTGTGTCGGTGTCCTCGATGACGTTCCAAAAGCTAATAACCGCGACACCAGCCATTTACCATAAATTTGATATTTTCGAAAATATAAATTATCTCATTAATCACTCCTCTATTGATATTATTAGAATTAAATTTCGTTATTTTTTTACAAATTAAAATTTTTATTATAATTATATTACTTTTTGCATTATAATCACAATTTATTTCCATTTTTACTTATGTATACATATATTTAAACAATTTTCATTTTTTACAATCATCTTCATTAATTAAAGACATATTGCAATCTATTTCGGCTTAATTTCAAAATAATAATTTTATTCAAAAAGTTTATTTTTTTTGATTGTTTATATTAGTAAATTAGAATTTTTTATATTAGTTTGATTTGTTTTTTTATTAATTGAATAAAGATATTGATCAATCTAGAAATGTTGCGATATTTTAATCAAATATATATTAATTTTATTTACAAGTTTTAAAATGATTTGGATTTAATATTGAGTAATTCTGTATTTTA
The DNA here is from genome assembly GCA_000697335.1 of Conidiobolus incongruus B7586. Taxonomy (NCBI): domain Eukaryota; kingdom Fungi; phylum Entomophthoromycota; class Entomophthoromycetes; order Entomophthorales; family Conidiobolaceae; genus Conidiobolus; species Conidiobolus incongruus. Next base: position 5,913 of record JNEM01010215.1, read on the forward strand.
ATATTATTATAGGATACAAATCAATTTATTTAAAATAATGAATTTAGTTAATCTACTTGAATTTATGTCTCCATAAAAAATTTATATATGTTCAGCTATTGAAGTTTGAAAGGATTACTGGATAGCAATATACATCATCCTTTATTTATATTTATAGTTGTTCTTATTATATTATATTATAATATTTGTCAAATCCAAATTCTTCAATATTGAAATTTCAAATTCATTAATAAAAATTTATTTGATATGAAATTTGTTCAAAATGATGGTTGTATTAAACATTTTATTATCCCATAAATTTTATATCTTTATTTCATTATAAAAGATCTTAAAAATCCAGTCAAGGGTTTAAAATCAAAAAATTCATTATGAGTAATAAGGTAATACAATAAATTCTATCAATCTTTAACCTTAACTAACTTAAAAAATTAGTCCGTTGAACCCAGAAGAGCCCCCAGCACTGTCAAACTCCTAATATTTGCCTTTATTTGGCCCAGCGTATATTTATTATCCCATCCCTATCACTATCCATCTGTACTTATCCCTCTAAATCGATTCTTCACTAACACATTCTGTCAAATTGGATGGAGAATGCTACTCTACATTCATTTGATAGAATCTTTATTTTGTGCTTATATCTGTTACAGACGTAATTACTCATTGAGTACTATTTGTTATTGGAGTTTTTGGACTTTTATATTTGGAGGTTTTCATATGAAGTATTTATTTTAATTTTTGATTTAAAATTTTGTATGATTTTAAAAATCTAGCTCGTTTCAATATATTATTATTATTATTATTATTTTCAGCTATTATATACTAAAATGAAGAATATAATATTTAATATTTCAAATCTGATAAATTACCTATATCTAAGAAATAACTTCCATAATGCAATTAAGGTAATATGTCAACCTATCAAAATTACTTAAAACATCAATTACAATTTTACACAATAATTAAGTCAAAATAGTTTCAATATGATACACATCAAACATTTGTAAAATTTGATTTAACCTTTGTGAAATCAACTAGATCAATTTATTTTAACTTGATAGTCTATATTCAAATATGAAATTCCAAAATAGAATATTTCTGAATTCATTAAAGTTTAGTTATGACAATATAAAACCTAATTAGTATTTCTTAATTTTTGAAATCGTCTTTGTTGATTACAATATTCAATAAATTTGTTTTTAGTTGTGAATTAATTAGTTTTTTAGTATCTGATAATATTACAAATATATTTTAAAGTTGACGACTATATAAAAGTATTAAAGTGAGTAAATGTGTGAGTTTAATTAATTAAAATTAAAACAATGCTCAATTTGCTAATGTAAACTGAAAAATTAAGATAAAAATATAGATGTTAAATAGCTAAAATTAATCAGCGTGAAATTCTAAATTGAGGTGTACACGACCAGGTTCACCACCGAGTAATTCTTTAGTCCAATAGCTGGTTTCGAAATGACCTCCAGGTTGGATATTTTGGATAACATCCCAAAGGTTGAAGGTAACGTCCCCAAGACTGACATCCGATTTGATCTTGTTGTAATCCCTGACCTAAAAAAGAGTTAGATTATTGTGTTACAATGATAATTGAAATACTTACTGATAACATGATATAATACGGATCTCCGCTGGGGACGACAATTCTCGTTGTTTCATTCCAAACGGGTGTAAGCGACTTCTTGATTACTTGAGATTCATAGTGCGTCTTTCCGCGAATCTTCACGCGAATATAAGGGTCACTGAAGCCGTTGGAGTCGACTGCCTTAAGATCCTTAGCCTCAATGAGGGTGAGAATAAGTGATCCAGGTACACCGGTAGCTTCGCCACCAGGGACATTAGGTCTATCAGGTCTATCAACAGATGTTACTGATTGAGTGTCCATACTCTCGCGAGCAATATCTTCAGAGCTGGAGACTGCTATAGGAGTATTGGAAGGAGTAGATCTGAAAGTAGGTGTACCAGTCATGGAAGTAGCCGCGTTCTTAATACTACTACCATAACCTACGTAGGTGGAACCAGCACGCATATCAGCAGGACTCAATTGACCAGGTTTATAGGTCATTCTAATTTTGATTTCGCCCTGTGAAATATCTCTTAAAGTGAAATATTGTTCGAAAGGTTCATTGGGGGTCAAATCAGCAACATTAAAAGTAAAATTACCCAGCGATTCCTTGGTTTCAAGGCGATTCCAGTCATATACTTTGAAGTATAGGTATGATCCATTGCTGTTAAGGATAGGAATTTCAGTCGATTCATTAAACACCGGATTGAGAGTTTTCTTAATGACTTTAGATTTGAATATTTTGTGACCATTGAGTTTGATTTCAACATAAGGGTCACTGGTACCACTCGAGTCAGCTGCAAATAGATTTCTTCCTTCGAGAATATCAATAGTAAGACGACCTTGAGTTTGGGAAAATCCTTCGACAGATTCGTCGTAATCCACTGGAAGAAGCTCAAGGCTAACATTAAGCTCACCGCTGGGGCGACAAGAAACCCATTTCTTTTCTCCAAGAAGATCGATGAGATCGTTGGCCATGCAGCTCCAACTGACAACATCCGTAGCTCTGTCATCCTTTCCTTCTTGAATATAAATATTGAGCTGAGTGGTGGTTAATCCAGGGATGAATACACTCGTGCTTGCATTGAAGATAGGAGTTGACGAGTTTTTGTTTTGCGCTTCGGCGGTAAGGAAATTATTGACCTTGGACGAGTTGAGACAAACTAATGCGCGATAATTGCCTTCAGGAAGACCTTTAGCAGAATGAATCTTGACATGGGCAAGGAACTTGCTGTATTGTGAGTAATCCCATTTGTATGGTTCTTTAGATTCTGTGGGTGGTTGAGTAGTGATAAGATTACCCTCAGCATCGACTTGAGAATCAACAGGTTCGGCCTTTTCGTCAGCAGTGGATGGAGGAGGCAATGCAAGAGGATGGAAAGATGCACTATAATGCAACAAGCCGCATGGTTTGCCTTTGCTAGTAAGAGGATCCCATGTGTCAATAGGAGCTCTGGCCAAGTGGATGTTATCTTCGGTTTCAATTAAGCTGGAAAGTTGAAATTCGATGGTACCCAGAGAATCGTCATTTCTCATAGTATTTTCGTCAAATGCCTCTAATGTGATTAATGCGGTAGGTCTGTAAACAGGGAAGAAAATTACACGATTCCAAATGGGATTGGCATCATTCTTAATGACTTGAGTGCGTCCAACTTCTTGGCCTCCCATTGTAACTTGAACGAATGGATCAGGAGAGGAAGTAGATTTTTCAAGATTCTTGAGCTGAGAAGCTTGGTATAATACTAAGCGAACAACACCAATACATGAGGAACCAGCGCCTCCGCTGAGAGATTGATCAGCGGGAATAGATAAAGGATGCCATTTAGCAGTGACACGGACCTTGCCTTGTTTACAATTGCTCAAAGGATACCAGCCGTTGGTTTTAGATGTATCAAGTAATTTCAAGACTTGGTAACTCCAGTTACCAAGCTCAGGGTCGACAGCTAATCCACGATCATCTTTTACAACAATGCTAACCGTGGTATTAGCGATGTCAGTGACAACCAATTCAATATATTCTTCAAAGCTTGGGTTATTATTGCGTTTCTTCTTTCTGGTAGTAAGTAGACGTTCACCATTTACAGAAATATGGCAGTAAGGAGTAAATTTACCAGTGATAGATTTGCTGATATCGAGTTCTTGAAGCTGGTGAAGTGTTAATCTGAGGATACCAACCTCACTTTGGAGAGAAGATGGATCGTGAAGAGAAGATAATACAACGCTATCCTTCATAACTGGGTAGAATTGAGTATCTACCGTAATAGTGCCAGTTTGTAAATTCTTCTTGTACAAGTTAAGAGAAACATCAACTTGAGCAGGTTTTTCTTGAAGTTGTGATAAATCAAAAGTAGCAGTGCCCATGACACTATCTCCAGTAAATTTGTTATGATCCTTAATTTCAAATTTCAAATCTTCACTTAAATTATATAAAATGATAGTAAACTCTTCATTAAAGTTGGGGTTTCTGGTATCTGATTTATGTTTAGTTTCTTGAAGTAATCCACGAGTGTCGGTGCTAATAGCGACATATGGATCAGGCTGGCCAAGGGTATCTCCGCCTTTGAGATTCCTGCATTGTTTGACAGTTAACTTCAAAAGGCCAATGACAGGGTTGTAGCCAGGACCAGTAAGCATATCTCCAATCTTGAGTTCAAATTCATGAGGATTATACATCATAGGCTTAAGAATAGCATGAATTTGATCTCTAATAAATGATTGAAGACCTGGAATATGAGCAACGTCAAATCCGAATGTATCACCACCAATGGGTTTGAGAACATAATCAATGGTTGGTACAGTGACCATCATTAATGAAACAATTTCGATATGAGGGAAAACGTCATAAAATTTGATTCTAACACGCATTGTGGCTTTAAGCGCAATATCTTCGACCAAAATTGGAATACCAGCACCAACAATACCTCTTCCAACCCTTACCTGCAAGACAATCTTGGGATTAACTTGATTTTGAATCTCGCGTTGAGTCATATCCATGTTATCATTGGGAACGAATTCAATATCCCAATCCATCAATACAGTATCTTTATCTGTTCTGGGGTGGGTTCGAACACTCAAAATTCTAGGAGCCTTATTACCTAACGTAAAGGTAGTTAACTTCAAAGAATCCAAGAATGGAGGGGTAGAGACTTCGAGGACACTGTCAACAATTGCAACAATGGTAGCAGATAGACCAGGTTCGTAAATGACCCAAAAGCGGTTTAAGAAATTATTCAACCATTCAACAGACTCCGAATTTTGTTCCATCTTTTCAATACTCAACTCGCGTATGGCATCGTCTCGAACATTTCGTCTAAATCGTTCGATTACATTTTTATAATAAGTACCGACACAGGCGATGACAATAATACACCAAGTGATACCACCACCAAGGACTACACCAGCCCAAGTGAATAATACAGTGACAAAAATAACTGAAACACTTTGATAATATTCTAATTGAACATCTCCTTGAACAATATCTAAGGATCGGATTCTAAAAGCTTTCTTGCGATTTTGGTTCACTTCTTTCCAACCAATAAATATGAGAGGACCATCCTTGGTTTGTTCTTCTTTATCTTCCTCCTTCTCTAAAAGTTCTTGAGCTTTGCCTGTAAAGGTTTGACCAGAGCTGACAGGCGCAATACCAGTCTTTTCTAATGATACTACATTGGCTGAGATATTAGAACCTGTTTTAGATTTTTGGGAATCAGCGCGGGATAAATTAGATTTATTATCAATGCTTTGAGTTGGACTGTTAGGTAATGGTGCATTAGGTGAGGGAGGGTTATTATCCTTTAAGCTTGACGATCTAGGTACAGAAGGACTATTTCCGGGAGGAGTAAGTGTCGAATCACCGCCAGCTGAAGCATCTGTTGGAGTTCTACTGACATTTGGTTCATTTAACTTTCTATTAGCAATTTCAGCTTGAATTTGCTCTTGAGTAACGTGTTCAATAGGAACGTTATTACTCATTTTTCTTATATATATAAAATATTTTATTTATTATTTGAATAATATTATTTTGAAAATGATTTATCAGACACTTAGTATAAAATATATTTAATTAAATTTTAAGAATGGAGTTAATGAGATTAAAATAGTTGCTAAATGTCAATCATTCTAAAGTTAAAGTGAATGTTTATTGAATTCTTAGATTCAACGTCATTGGATTATTGTTCAAGTTGTTTGAAAATTGATTGAGAGAAGATTATTCGCTTATTTGTTAAACAAATTTAAAAGATTCCTTTTGATACGCAGCTGATCTTGATTTTCTTGGTAATTGAATGAATTTTCATTATGATTTGTTCAGAATATAGGAATAAACCTTGAAATCATCCAATACTCCATTTCACACAAAGAAATATTTTGTGACATTTGATTTGATGTAAGACTCAATTTCAATGTAAAAATCCACAACTTATTTTTAAAGAAATGATTCTAAAATGTTAATACTATTATATGGCCTATATGGTAAGTAACTGTTTAAATTCCCTAATATTTTGCCAAAATTCTAAATATCTTATGAAAGCTTTGTGATTGTTAATTGGTAAAGTAAGATTTTATTATCATTAATATTATCTGGTTGTAAATATATTTTCAAAGCATTTACATGTAAATTGGCATTGTATTGATTTTAAAATTTATATTATTTTCATAATTGTTGATATTAAAATAAGAAATTATCCATATTTGGAAATCTAGTCCTTTTTGCATAGATTCTTGATAATAATTTTGAATATTATGACCTATTACAACCCAATTAAAATCAGTTTCGACCATTTATTTGACAGGATTAAATAAAAAATGATTAGTATATTATTATACAAACTTTTAATTATCAATGTCGATTAATTCTAAATTTGAACATAAACTCATATCTTGCAATAAATTTTACCGTATTGTTCAATTCAAATTAAATTACTATTTTATCTCAATTAAAAAAACTTTATATTAAATACAAATATATTTTGAAAAATTAGTAAAAAATATTAAATATTATCATTATTTTAATATTTCTAGTAATTTATCTCTATATTAACAATCCACTTATAAACTTTGTCTTTTCATTAATTCATGTTTTTAACATTATGCTTTCTTTTTTATATTTGCTTTCAATCGAGTAAAAATATTGATTACAAGTTATTTATAATTCTAATATTTTTTTAAAATAAGTTAAACAAATTATATATAAAATAAAATTGAGTATATATTTGTAAAGGGATTATTAATAGAAATCAATTTTGATATTTGTGTATTTTATAAAAAAACCATGATAAGGTTTTAGAATGATGTAAAATTAATTAAGATTAAATATATTGATAGAATGTTATAACAATTAATACAAATTAAATATATATCATTATAAGGGAATTGAATATTAAAAGAATAAAATCGGAGAAGCGATGAATCAAGGATGATTAAATAATAAAAAAATGAAAGTATAGTTTATAAAGAAATTGTGAAAAAAGTATGAAGATATGTGAAGGAAAATGATTATAATTTAATATGTTGTATATAGAATAAAAGGTTGACTGATATATTTTCAGAAGTAGCAAAATTTAAAGAACAAAAAAGGCACAATGGTATGCTGCTTTAGCTCAGTTGGGAGAGCGTCAGACTGAAGATCTGAAGGTCCCGTGTTCAATCCACGGTGGCGGCATCAATTTTTTTTTTCACTGTTCATTATGTTATTTGAATTTTTCTTTTTTAATCCTTTAATAATATAAATTTTATATTTCTATTTTTCAATGTTTTAGTCTTAATCAATTTTTTTCAAATATCATATTGGATTAATCATTTTATTTTAAAATGTGTTGAATTTATAATTTTCACTTTTTCATCAATTTAGCAATAATAATAAATTCAAATAATTTCTCTGCTAATTTAATTCAAAATAATTTAAGTGAATACCTTTTATAAAATGTTTAACAATGAAATTGATAAATTATTAATTAATAAAATATAGTTAAATATCATTGACACTCTTAGCATTCTTCAAATACCCTCCAAACAACTCTAGCATTCTATCAACCCACTTCAAAATACTCGGATTGGGATGTTCTACAATAAACTTTTCAAAAGTTTTAGGACTGACCAATCTCATAAACTGTAATCTTCCAATTAAGACATAATCGTAGAAACCCGGCTCGTCGCCATTCAAGTACTTGGAACTCTCTAAGATTTGGCCAATATTTTGAGTTCTGGAGTGATATTCTTTCAAATTGTGTTCAAGTTTGCTAGTGAACTCAGCAATTGACTGGCCGAGCATCTTTTCTCGCGATGGGGTGAAGTAAGCTTGGTTGGGAGTGTCTAAAAGATTGTAGAGGTCGGTAATGGCCCAACTGAATGACAGGTCTGAAATAGGGTCATAGTCCTCAATGAGTTGGTCTAACTTGGGATTGTCAATTTTTAAGGATTGAGCGTCTGGGTACGTGGATTCCAAGTATTGGCCAATTTTTAAACTGTCGTAAACGATATCTCCGTTAGGAAGTTGGATTAGTGGTACTTTGGACCATTTGCCATTACTATTCACTGATTAGTCATATATTCATTAATACATTATAATTAACTCACGTCAATTTCGAAATAGTAGGTCCCACCTCAATAAAAGTCAAAGGAATAGTTTCAAAATCTAAATTCTATTCCCAATATTAAATATATATTTATGACTTAAATATATTGATTACCTTGTGCTTTAAAAACAATTTAACAGCAATAACAAATGGACTAAAACTGATTAAATCCTCCTTTTTTGTAACTAATTCGTATAATTTTATATTGTTGGTCATTTTTTATTATGCGATGATGGAGATGAGGTTCTAATTGATAAAACTGTTCTTTTTATATCAACTCATACAGATTTTTTTGGATAAATATTATTAATCAACAGTGACATGGTTATTTTGAGGTGTTCCTTGCATATATCATTTTATCCATTATTTTGCTATTCTTAGAGATTAAAGGATCTGAATATATTCTAGATTATTTTTAGATATTTTTAAAAATTTAGATAGATCTGGATTTATCAATCCTTAATTGGGATAGATTCAGTATTTTGAACTAATTATAGTCATTTTTATGATTCTAAATATCCAAGTTGGAAAATATTGTGATCATGTGCTTGGTGATTTTAGCCGATATTTCTTTAAGTGACCTGTTAGATTATATTCGAGATATTAATTATTTGCAAGTGAGGGTCAAATTTAAAGAAGCAAGTATAAAACTCACATATCAAGTAAAATAATTAGCACCTTGGAATATTATATTTCTTCCATTGATACATCATCCTGAAAATATCGCTTATGAAATAATTTGATTCAATTTAATAAATTTAATAAGTTACCGAAATAAATATTATATTTAATCAAATATAAGATAAAATATAAGATAAAATATAAAATTTAATATTATAGTTCTCTAATTAGATGGTTTTAATACAAGCTTTTTTTAAATTTCAAGTTTTGTTTTAAGGATTATAAAAATTTAGCATATTGAAACCTAGAAATGATATAATAATATTGATTCATATATGTTTCACTTATGAATATATTGAACTTGTGTAATATCTATGTGTAATGGTAATGGTGTTATTGTAACTAAATATCATCTTTAAATATATTTATAAAAGATATTTTACACTCTTAGCACGCTTCAAGTAGCTATCAAACAATTCCAACATCCTTTCAACCCATTGTAATACGCTTGGGTAAGGATGTTTCAACATCAACTTATCGAAACTTTCGGGACAGATCAATCTATTGTATTCCATCTTGCCAATTACTAAATTGTCATAGAAGCCAGGTTCATTCCGTTTAAGCATTTTGACTTGTTTAAAATTCCGCCAACGTTAGAAATCTTAGTATGACATAGTTTCGATTTCTCATTCAGGTTATTTTTGTATTCCTCGAGCGACTCCCCCAACATTTTCTCCATGGAAGGAATGAAATACGCTTGATCAATCCTGTCAAATGAGTTAAACAGATCTCATCTTGCCAAACTGAAACTGAGGTCAAAATGTGATCATGGTCTTCAATAATCTTATTAATTTCAAACCATTTAATATTAAAGGATGATGAGGGATATTGGGATTCTAAATATTCTCCAATTTAGATACTATAATAAATGATATCACTGTTGAGTAGGTGGATTACTGAGACTTGATGCAAATTACCGTTTCTATTGAAAGCAATGAAATAATCAAACTAATATTTATTTATTAAATTCTCATGTCAGTTTGAATATAGTGGATCTACTTGGGTATAGGCTAAAGGAACAATTTCAAAGTTCTGAAAATTATCATTAATCTCTTATAAAAAGATTTACATAATATTAAAGATGGATCACCTTATGCTTTAGAAATAATTTTGCAGCAATGACAAATAGAACAAAACTGACCAATTCGTCCTTCTTATTTATTGATTCGTATTAATGTGTCATTCTTGAAACTCTGATCAAATTTGATTTGAAAAATTTGATTGAAATCATCTTAAATTTAAAAATATTTATAATAACCTTGATAGAAATTTAATAATATAACAAATTTCAATAAAAATGTAAAATAGAAAGAAAGTACATGAAAAAATATATATATAATTAAGATTCAAACATAATTGTATAATATTAATAGAATATAATAAATTAGATAATTGATATATTAAATTGATATATTAAATTGATATATAGATATATTTTAGAAAATATAATTACAAAGATTATTTAAAGATTTTGATATTAGTTATCATGGCAATGTGGCCGAGTTGGTCTAAGGCGCCGCACTCAAGTTGCGGTCTCGTAAGAGGCATGAGTTCGAATCTCATCGTTGTCATTTTATTAAGAGGATTCATTGTTTAATCCATTTTTCATACCTTTTATTTTTTCTATATTAAATTTAAAAATAATTTCCTTATAACTTTTTTGTATATGAAATAGTTTAAGTATTAACAATATTATTTCTTATCAAATTATCATTCCGAATTTATTTTCTTAATAAATTAATTCATTTTTGAAAATCAATAATATTGGCAATTTTCTCATTTAAAATACAACTAATACATTTTTCATCGAATGATCTGGATCACTAAATTGTTGCATTATTTTATAATATGTACATTTTCATTTTGTTATAAATACTATTCACCATTCATTGGAAAATTGTGAAACACTTAACATATGAAAAATGATTATACTATACTAATTAATAATCCATAATAGGTGTCAATTTAATTCTTCACGGCTATGCAATTGTTGCCAAGTCACAAGGTAATTATATTAATAATTATTAAAGTTATTTTATATAATAAATGTACAAAAACTTGAATTTGAATCTATTCCTCTTACTTTTGTTCAGGCAATTCTTATTACTAAGATAACGGTACGATATTATTTCTGTTATTTTAAATAAATTTCAATCATATATTTATTTAGAGATGACAAATGGGACAAAACATCATCAATAATCTTCCCAAACGGCGATATCAATTACCACATTCCTAAACTTGCCGAGTATTTGGAATATTGAGAATTATTTTACTGTGACTCAGCCTATTATTAATAATTTAGCAAGGTCAGGTTTATTGATGGCGATCAACCAGTTATTCAACATTATATTGTCATTAGCAGAATTTAAATTTTTAGAACTATTAGTCCTTTAACTTAAAAGTATCACATTGAAAAACACCCTAGTGACCTTTTTCAAGATTGAGTCGAGTCAATGGATGAAGTATCAAGAGAGCGTTTAAATAATCTCAAAACTCTAATTTTGTATCTTTATATATTTTAGTTAGTTGATATATTTAAGTACATTCAGTGCCCTTCATTATTAAACTAATGTTATTATATCTGTTCAACATCATAATTAATAGGATAAATGAAATTGATATATTTAAAATTTATTAGCTATTATATACTGCCTCCTCTTCAGCAAGCTTTCAAAACTAATATTAAACTTTAATCCTTCAATTTATCATAATTTTTTCTCAATTTAATAAAAATATATCCATTAAATAATAATATAATTGACATTATTAAAATAACTATTATTTTATAATAAAATTCAGTCAATATTTGCTACAAATTTAGTAGTATACATTTGAACATTAGTCGTAGAATTGCTCAGAAGTATGATACAATCTTACTGCAAGACAGATTGTATATGTTTCTGGGTTTTATTTATGTTAAAAATTATTTATGATAAAATTTGTAATATAATGTTAGAAATATATATTAATATATAACTCAAAGCCATATAATAGATAATTTTTTGACATTGTAACTAATTTTAATTCTTTCATACTATATTTTTATTATCTTGATTTACAACCTACTCTATTTTTAATGATGATTTAGTTAAGTATAAATAAATATGTATTCAATGTTGAACTATAACACAAAGCTTACATATTTAACTTATGACTATATATCACACTTTATTTATATCGATTCATGAACAAAATATCATTGACTAGTTTAGTATGAATTAAATCAATTGATGAAATCTGTTGTATTTCAAAATACCCACCTGTCTAGATTCAATAGTTAAATTTATATTATTCCCCATCTATGATGATATTGTTAGTCTATAATCAAATGATACTCTTGAGCTCCTTTATTAAAATTTATCCAAAACCTATGTCACTCACTGAATGAATTAATTAAACCCTGAAGTGATAAGAATAATAAACATCTAAGTTTTTTGAACATTCTGCTACAATATCTCAACAGTAGGTTTTAAGACATACAGTCCCAATATGTTAAAGAGCAGGATTAATAAATAATTTACTAAATCGTGTTACGAGTACTTTTCTAACAGCGATCTTTATTTACAACGCTTACTATAAAAACACAACAAAATCACTTAATTCAAGTTTATTTTAAAATACTTATTGAAAATCCAATTATATCTACCAAAGTTGTTTATGTCATAGATTTGATAAGATATAAAGAATATTCCAATATCAACAGTGTCCTTATATTCTAAATTTAATTGAATAAAAGCTTGTCAAAGTGATAGTTAATATACATATCTGAAAATAATTAACTTCAATATATCCAAATAAGTTGAAATTTTGGGCGTTTGTAGAAGTAATAATATGAAAAAATGACTTAGAAAAAAATGAATGTTATTAAAATTTATGAAATAATAAAGTGAAATTAGTTTAAGCCCTAGTGTGATCAATGTTGAATTTTTAAAACAAAATATTAATTGATGATTTATTCATTTTGTGAAATAATTGTTTAATCAAGGGATTATTCAATGTGAATCAATTCTTTCAGAATATGTATGTTTGCACTACTATTCCGAATATTATGTAAGCATATCTATTGTAATTTGATTTATATAAATATTAACTTTCTATTTCAGCAATCTTCAATAGGAATATACCCCTACAGTGATATCCCCCAATGATGAAGTTGTTTTTAACAGTTTCAAAATCGCTGTATATCTCAACCAACACTACTCTGAGCATCCACTTGATCCCCCAAAATCCGAAGCTTGACAAGTTATCTGAAAGATATGATAAAAATGTATTTGTGTTGACATTTCTGATGTTATTTATAGATTTATATATATAATTAGATAGCAAGGATCAACTATTCTCTAAGGAAACTAAAGAAAGAAATTTGAATGAGCTTTGTAAGGGATTATAGGGGACAATCATACCAATATCAGAATTTATCACTATCAAACAAAATCAATTATGACTGTTTTATCAGAATATAAGTAAATTGATGGATATTACTCTGTTATTCATTACCATAATGTAATTAGTCTATTTCAAATGCTGAGAACTATTATTGCAGCTACTTATAAAATATTGATGGAAAAACAGTCTAGTGATATTTTGAGAGTATATATAAAACCTATGGATGAAAGGTTTGATTGGTTTCTGGAAAAATCATTGAACTTGTATCTCAAAGGTCACAGTAACAATTTTCAATGGTATAGTTTAAACGGCAAGCTAAGATCGAAACTTAAATAATAGAAACGGAATAACTCTGATGAAAGTAAAGTGGTTATATGAGATATTTGGAGGTATTAAACAATAGTAGTCGATATAAACGCAAACAGTATTGGCATGAATAGTGTGTAATTTTAATGAAAAAATTGTGAAATAACAAGAACAATGTGTATATTATTAGAAATATTAATATATTAATCTCTAAATATTAAAATTTATACATATCTTATTTTAACCTTTTGTAAATAACAGAATACTAAATATATAATGAAATCTTTAAAGCAATTTTAGCTGGAGTTATGATAAAACTATTTAATATTTTTGGCATAGAAATTATATAATGGCAAAATTTTAAAATTTAAATCAAGTAAAATCGCTAAAATATGAATTATAAAAATTAATACACAATATAAAATTAATAATCTATTTATTAATAATAGCCTTTTACCTTGTTTGAATAAGTTTTTAATACTTAAAAAACAGTTCATTTTATTAAAGACAAAAATTTAATATTTTATAAATCAATTTTATTTATAAGAATTTTTTTCTTGTCAAAATTTTTTAATTCTTTATAACAATTATAATAACATAATTTATAATTTAATATATATATTAAATATGGTAGTTATTTTTAAGATTCTTATAGAGATAATTTCTTATAACTTTAAATGTTTTATAATTACTATATAAAATAATAATTATTTTTATTTAATAACAATAATATTAATTAAATTATTTTA
>JNEM01010216.1:0-44700 GCA_000697335.1 Conidiobolus incongruus B7586
GCTATAATTATTTTAATTTTCTTTTAAACTTTTATTAAATTATAAGGTATTTACTTTATATTTTGATTAATTAAACTAAGTTTAAACTTAAGTATATATAACATGCTTATATAATTAATATTAAATTACTTTAATAGTTTTTTAACAAAAAAAATAAGCATTTCTTAATATATTTTTTTACTCTATTTATAAGTAAAATAATAATAATAGAAATTAATCTTTTAAATTTTAACAAATTTTAAATAATGTCCCTTTTAGTATTAAAATTATAAATTTTATGATATATGGTAGTTTTAGATAAAACACCATCTTTATAAGTTGTTTACAAGTTTTAAATGATTTTAGAAGGTTTATAATTAAGTTTTAATATTATAAAAATAAAAACTTTATAATAATTACTATCTAATTTAAGTATAATTAATTTTAAATATAAATTTTAAAATCAAAATATTTTAATAAAAAAAGAATTAAAATTGAATATATATATAGTTTGAAAATATTTATTTTCCTATATATTTTATATATAAAAAATCTTTCAAAATATATAATATGTTTAAAAGATCAGAAATTAAAAAATTTACCATTTCTTAATTTTTATACTAATATTTAATTTTATACGACAATGATCAATATAAAAAATTCTATAAAAATATAAATTCTTCAGGAGTATCATATGTATAAGTAATATCAGAATTTTCCAAATATATTACTTTTTATTTGCAAAGTTAAAAATTATTAGATAAGATCTATAAAATGATATTTGTTTATTTTATTTATTTGTTTGTTGATATTTCCTTTTTTGTATTTGCACTGTGAAACTAGAGCAAAATTTTCTGGGTAGATAAAGTATAAATCATGATATTGAATTGATTGTATTGGATTGAGACAGAGTGTTAATGATTTAGGCTTGTAAATTCAAACT
This sequence comes from Conidiobolus incongruus B7586, assembly GCA_000697335.1. Taxonomy (NCBI): domain Eukaryota; kingdom Fungi; phylum Entomophthoromycota; class Entomophthoromycetes; order Entomophthorales; family Conidiobolaceae; genus Conidiobolus; species Conidiobolus incongruus. Next base: position 923 of record JNEM01010216.1, read on the forward strand.
CCTCTAGGTCCCTTACTAATGAAAATTATATTTATTTTTTACAAGGTGTACTAGTAACCAATCTACATTACAATATATTACATTAAATATACTATACAAAAAATGAGGGAATAATTGGATTATTGAATATATTTCTTTTCGTCCTTCATTATATACTGGTAACATTAACACAATATATTTCAGGAAATAAACCATTAAATTTATTAATTTAGTTTCAAAACCATAGAGTCAATATAATTATATTTATTTTAAACAATTTTCCATAGATATTTTTAAAAAAATTACACGTTCATGTAAATATGATAATTTCAATCAATTCAATAAGTGAAACAGAAATATTTTAATATTAACTTAAATATATTTAATTAATACAGTTAATTTAAGGTCATTTTATGATATGAGATAGCCTATAATTATTAAATTTGATTTAAATATATTTTAGATTCTATTATGAATTGAAAGAGTAATGGACCCTATTATAGAAAAGAAAACACAACAGAAATTTTTATTATAATATGTAGAATATTTTTAGATTCATTTGCTAATTACCAGACTGATTTAATATAGAAATCAAAGATATCCAATTTGATCTATTGCAAGATATCATTGTTTATTTAAAAATCATTAAAAATTATGTATAAATTAAACAAAAGAATTATTCTTGTTAAATTAGAAATTTGAAACTATATCTCATTCATGATATTATGATTATTAATTATTTCTCTTATAAAATATGTTGTACACATCAAAAATTTCAAACCTTCATTTTAGAACTTGAAATTTTCAATGATTTAATTACTTACAATCAACAGTATTTAAAACATAAATAGAATTAACCACGAGTATATATAGGTATTTAATAATCAAATTCAAAAACAATAGAATAATGTATATTTCTGATTTATTGACCATATCAAGTGGTATCATTGGTGGAATATAATGGCTTAAAGGTATCTGAAATATAATATACTAATATATTAGATATTTTTCAGATTTTGAGATAGTGGTTATAAATTTCATTTTTAAAATTAATAAATTGAAAAAAATCATTATATTCAGCATTTCAATTGAATGTAATTTTGTGATTATTTTTACCTGATATTCTAATAATGGTATATATATATTTTTTCAATAATATATGAATCTATCCTCTAAATTTGTTGATTGAAATAGGAGATTAAATTTCATTGATATAATATTAATATATTGGAATGAAGTATTAAAGTAAATAATTTTGAATAAAATTTTCAATTAATATCATATATTAAATTGTGGGGCTTATAACTATGTTTATTAATTTTTGGATTATTCAAATTTTATGAATTAGTTTATATTGGTTATCAAATCGGCTCAATAGTTAAATAATTAATTAATATCAATCCCATAATAAATCATTAAAGACGCCATAATCATAAATGTTTATTTTAATATATAATGAAATTAAAATACACCTTAAATGATTAATTAATTGATATTATATTAGTTTAAAATAATTTTATTTATTAAACAAAAATAATATTTATTTATTCCTGAAAAAAAATAATTATTCAATGATATTTATTTAAAATTATTTAATATAATAATTACTATTTTGATATTTATTAGATGAAGAAAATACATCCGTTTCATTCTTTTAATATTAGATTAATCTCTTCAAATAAAATACTTCGCTCTAGTAAGGGCTCAACTTGTTTATTGAATTTTAATGGCCTTCAAGTTCGTTGCTTTTCTCCCGGATCGGTGAGTGTAATGTATGAAGCAGTGAGAAGGAAATGTGAAATAACTGAAAATTCAGATCAAATTGATTCACCATTATCAACGAATATTATTAAACCAAATGAGTAGGTATTAGTTCTCATTAGTCTATAATGTGCAAAAATACATCTCCAGTATTTTTAATCTAATTAAATTTTAAATTTAGTGATAATTCAGTTTCAAGAAATTACAATCCGTGGAATATACTACTCAAAGACTTTAAATACTATGAGAGCACGATACCTTCACCCAACTACATTAAAAGAAAGATACTGACAAAATATCTGGCGCAAAATAATGTACACGTCACTCTCAAATTGAGTGGACGATCACTCAGAGAGCTAGCGAACGCTCAAAAGACAATTTATAATTATTCGCAGAAAACTACACTGAGGCAACCCAATATGCATGCACTTTTAAAATCCAATCCCGGCCAGTTTATATTGATCATTCAGCATTTAATAAATGACGAAGCCACTTCTGTCGCCATGGTGATCTATTTTGACTTAGTCAATCATTACTATACCGAATATCCAGATTTAATAAATCAATGTTTTAAGCTCTTGAGTGATCTTTTACTGGACGGCCATAACCTCAGGCAAAAAATGCAATCAGCTGCACTCATATGGGATTATTTTCATTATCTTCATCTGAATGCTGAGCCTCTAGAGGATAAATTTCATTTGACGATCATTCACGAACTACTCAATTTGAATTTAGTACAACTAACATCTGATTTCCTTCCAAAAATCACCTCTAACAAGAACAAGCTAACGAGTTTATTCAATAAGCTAATGCATCGCATGGATGGGATGGACAAACATCAAAATGTGTGCAAACTATATGATTTGATGCAGTGCCGAGGGATTCAACCAAATGTGCAAAGTTTGACTATTGTTCTGAATTCATGCGTCAAGTCAGGTGATACTAATCGATTTCAAAATACTTTTGAAACCCTTCAGTCATCTTTTGATATTGACACGGTAAGAACGCCGACGTTCACCGTTCTATTGAAATCTTTTATGAGACTCAATTTGGCTTGTAGTTTCAAACATCAAGTTCTAGAATATTTGCAAAAGACAAATTGGAAGCCCAGTTTTCATACTGCATGTGTAATATACCCTCTCATAAGGAAGTATACCGTTGGACCTATTAATAAGTATCTACGGGGGACTCTCATACCCAAGATCAATAAGGACCATCCTTATGTCAAGAACTTGGAATTTAACCATCTCCTCATCACGAATCCCCTTGAACCGGATATATTTATTAATCTCACAAGCAAACAGTTTAATCGGTTTCTTGAACTTGAGCCTCGTCAAGCTGAGATGATTATGATTCATTTGGCAAACAACTCCCCGATCCCTACCTCCAATACTCTTTTTAGTCATTATTGCACAAATAATTCTCACAAGTACATCCCCAGCCTACCATTGATCACCAAGCTGATTCACTGTAATTTGAAGCAAGGTATATATCAAAAGGCTCTGGAATATGTCGAGTTAATAGCCATGCTAAGCTATACTCCAAATTACGTAACCCACTACGCTATACTCAATGGATTATATACGCGCAGGAATATAAAGAAAGTCAAAGCGAGTTTTGACCAAATAGTGAATAATGGAATTCAACCCAATGGACTTCTATATGGACTGATGATCAAAGTATATTTAGACGAATCCAACCTCAGACTAGCTTACTACTACTTCGAGCAGCTTTTCGAAAACGGTATCATACCATCCACTTTCGTGTACAATACCTTGATCAAGCATTCCTTCGACAATCGACGCATCCACTTTGTCGAAGTCCTCGTTAACTCCATGATGAATCACAATGTCGAATTCAACAGCCACACGTACTACATTCTCATTAAAGGCTTCTTCATCTGCGGCAACGAACCGCGAGCCTGCAGTCTCTACGAAGAGTTCCTCGATCAGGACGTCCCTCCCCATCCCAAACTCACGGAATTCTTAACCACTCATGCAACCGTATTCGCTCCGATTGAGAAACGCTTTCAAACCAAGCAACAAAAAAATTCATTGAACCACTTCAACAAAATGAATATTATTTGAAACAATCGTCAAATTAAAAACACATTATTTATAGATATAAAAAGTAAATAAGCATTCAAAAAACAGTCATATCAAAAATTACAATGTTTTATTAGGAATTATCCAATGATTTCTTTAAATCGAAACATAATTGAATTTACTATTATATATTATTTTTTGTAAAATTAATTATTATATCAGTTAATCAAGTATAAAATATTTGAAAAACAATTAATACATTACTCCAATTTAATTATCAATAACAAAGTCTTTACATCAATCCTAAAATTTGAATTAAATGAATTTCATGATCAATATATTAAATTCCATTTAGTCAATTTATGAATGCTATTAAAATGATATTCATGATAAATTGATTTAGAATGATTGGTATTTATGGTCGGTAAATGAGTTAAATAATTTAACATACTTTTACTAGTTAAAAAATATCACATTAATTTAATAATTCAATTTTAATTTTTTTAGGTTTATTGGTAATAATTTCATAATAATTTGATTTTATAATCATTCTCATAACATTAGACAATTATTTTGATATATTATTCTGATCTTGGTAATCAAATATTGATTACTGATATATAGAGATCAAATATATACCTAGCTTATTTGAATATTACTAGAATAGATCAATAAATTTAAAAATTAAAATATGTTAAATGTAACCCCTAGATTTTGAAAAAGCACAAGTCCTAATATCCCAAAATGTCCCAGATAATACTGTGAATTAGATTTCTTAATCTCTACAAGTGTGTTATTTAAAATCTTGAACAGTTCAGAGTTATGGGACTTGTTCAATTGGTTTTTTATATTTTAGACAAATTTTGGTGTCTTACACTCAATCAAAATCCCTAGTACACAGAATTCAACAACATTGAACCATAAATTTCAAGGGAGACTATTAAACAAATTAATTAAAGATCAGCCAATCATGATTAATTTTATATATATTCTTAAATTCCCCACATATGAATAATTGAATATTCGATTTGATAATTATGACTAAAATTACTGGTGGTTGGAATGAACATATTAGTCATATAATGTTATACGCTTTACATCCCAAATATTATATTGTTCCAATCAATCATCACTCAACATATATAAAACTAATAATTATACTCTCAATTCATGATGATTTTATTTATAATGTGAATAGATATATGATTATAAGTATGCTAGTGTATTTAAAAATAAATAATATGGAATAATTAGTTTATCAGATTAAAAAATATTCCATGTGAATTTGCAACCTATAAGGACCTAGGCTTGAATCGATAAATGTGGGAAATGGTTTTAATACGTTTTAACGAATATATGATATTTCAAATATGAGAATCTGTAGTGTATCATGATTATATTGGTTACGAGTATTTGATATGATATGATATGATATTAAGAAGGTGTTGATGATTGTCATTAAAATCTAAAATCCGTGAAATCCATAATTGATTATAGTGATAAAAGGAAATTATCCGAAAAAGAAAAGCAAATCAATCCTTATTTAAACTAAGACTAAAGTACCAGTATAAATATACTCTAGTACCGCATCAACGTAAATCCATTTCGTCAATAGAGTCAACATATGTAGTAGATGAATTCATCCTTATTATCTCACAGCTTTATATCGTCGAGTAGCTGCCTTAGCAGTCCTTCGATCCTATCTACACCCAGCAGCTATCAAAATAGGAAATCCATCAGTTTTGAAACAATTTTTAAAGAGTTGATAGAATCTGAAAAGAAGTACCTATCCGAATTGGAATTAATTCAGGTATTCTAGTACATATATAGCTATGATCTGTGCATATTAATAGTTTTAGACCTATAGTTATGAAATCCAGTCCAAATTCATTCTAAATAATAGAGATTTCGACAAGATCTTTCAAATCCCATTCAAATTGATTAAATTTCACAGGACTTTTTTAAAAAATATTTCCCAAATCAAAATCAATTATGATTTGGATATATTTGACCATTTGAACGATTTGGCTAACTGTTTCCTAGTGTTTAGATCCAAATTTTGTTTGTATTTGGATTTTATAAAAAATTTTAATCAGTTGGAAGTTTTGATCAATAACTATTGGGATTACTTCAGGTCCATTAGCAATATTACGGATAAAACTTTCAGTTTCCCTGCTTTAGTCCACCAACCCAATTTGAGGCTGACGCAGTACACGTTCATTCTTCAACAGCTGCTACATTGCGTAGATCCCAACAGTACGAACCGAATCGTGATGACTTCGTACAACTTGCTCACAAGAGCGTTCCAAATGATGCGGAGTTTGAGCGCGAAGCTCAACCAGCTGAGTGCCAAAAACATCCAGCATCACGAGAGTCCCCACCTCAATCAGCTAAAGGAACAAATTTACTACATGGACTATCTCACAGCCCTCAACCTCGGGGAGAAATCTGTGACTTACAAAGTCATACTCACTCCAACCAAGTTGATTTTCATTCGAAAATTCAAGAATGGAGTTGGACTGTTGAAAGCCAAGCAGCATTCCATCCACTTCAAAGAACTGAATCAATCGTTTCAATTCAACAGCGACCAGTTCAAAAAGCACCAGATCAACATTAGCGATATTATCCAATTGAATCCCCTGCACTACAAGAACCAAAACATTATAGAAATCCTATGGATGGGGATGAAGCTGAAGGTAGTGAGACTCACGAGCAATTTAGACGGTAGCTTGAAGACATTTCAAGATATTTTGATGCGAGTGATGGAGTTCCACAAGAGGAAACAGCTTACCGAGCACAGCTTCTCAAGTACTAATACCAAAAGATTGAGCAGGTTCGTCATGATGAAGAATCGCATCAAGGAGAATAGATTGTTGAGGCTGGGGTTTACACCGAGTCCATTGTCCAAAATCATCGAAGTTGAAGGCATTGAAGAGTCATGTGAAGAGAGTTCCACAGACAGTAGTAGTCCCAAGACCACCGAGAATTGCAGCGAGTTAAATACCCCAATGGTACGGTACAGCGATCTCAACCGATATTCCAATATCAATAGCATCAGTCAACTATCGATGGACTATTCCTTCAACTTTCATAGAGATCTGTTCCTCAGCTGTAAGGTCCATCTCAACAACAGTGAATTCATGCTCAAGAAATTGAGATACCCTTCGAGTCTTCACGAAATTATGTCTTGGCTCAAATTGGCACTCGCGAATCACAAGCAATATCAGCATCAACTAGACGCCATACAGCTGAAGTATCTGGACGAGGATGGCGACTTGATCAAAGTGGAATTGGAATCGGAATTGCAAGAATTTATCCTAGAAGTTGCGGAATATCAGATTGGTCTATTGAGAAATCACAATTTCAATTCCATTCAAATTCATCTTTGGCTTCAGTTCAAAACTTTGTAATATTATTTATTTATTTTTCATTAAAATCGACATTTAATAAATTGTCAAATATTGATAAAATATAACCATAGTTGAATGATATTAGATAAAACAAGATGAAAAACAAAATCGATGTAATGATAAAACAAAAAAAATATCACTTAATTTTGTGGATATATGTATAAATAGTTTTTCAATTATATTAATATTTTACCATATAATCAACTATTGTTACTCATTTGAAAATATTATTTAATATATTATAAAGACTTTCCACTTAGCACTTTAGTAATTAGACTATGGATGGAATCAGCACCCACTTCACTAGTACACTTGACAGTCACTCGATACATCTGTCGCTCCATATTGGGCTCAATACGCAATAAGCATCCCTCCTTAATACCTTGGGAGAAATGAATCACTCCTGATGCTACGACATTGTCGGGCTGAGGGTCGACTTTGTCCAATACTTGGAAGTGGAAGCCTTTGACTGCTTTCTTGACTTTAGAGATATCGATATTGACGCCCGATCTGAAAATGGATTGAGCTTCTTTATTGCCTGTGAGATGCTTCCACCGCATGAAGAATTCTTGACTGGAGAGTGTTACAGGTTCGATGAAATTGGTCAATACTATTGGCAATTTTACAAGTACCGATTGCGCTCCATTTGTGACGTAGGTAATGCGCACCATTGGCACTTGGGTATATGGTTTGATACATTCTACTTCAATGGTATGTTGGAGCTGAGCTTTCGAAGGAACAACATTAGAAATTGCTCGCATAGTTTCGATCCTGACTCCCGGAACTTTATTGGATACATTAATTTGCATTCCTGTCAAGTTAATATCCAATTTGTTCCCCAAATACAACACAATTTGACCTTTACTAAATTTGTATTCGGATTTGAAACCTAATTGGAAGTGAGCATCCTCAAACAGTAAACCTTCCCTATTGAAGAGCGACTTTTCGAATAATTTCTCGGTATTGGCACCTGCTGCACTCCCTGGAACTGCCATTTCGTCGTGAATAGACGATCTGTTATTCGCGGTGCCATCCTTCATGCCCAACAGGTCGGCCTCCTTAGGATGGCCAGATATATTGCGATCTTTGATATCTTTATCCACGATTGTCCATGTCCTACGGTCACCAGTATCGGCATTCTTTTTATACAAACAGTTCAATAAAGTATTCTCCCGCTCAGGGAATGGTGGCATCTCTTCGCATATGGTTTGGATTAGATCTTCGTTGGGTAGATTGGCAATGGTAAAGTATTCACATGCTCGTTGCTGGAGTTCGGTATCTAAAATATGGCGATATTGATTAAACACGGATGTAACTTGATCACGAATTTCGGGGAAGAGGTTTAATAATTTGATATATGTAGTCAATAGCAAAGATCTGGTAGGAAGAGAACACATGGGAAATTTGGAGTGTAATGCTGTGAATTGATCAATTGGCGAACAGTTTGGTAAATGAACAATACGATCTCCATATTCTCCAAGAAGGTATCCGCCAACTTTGACAGCTGTTTCATGATAAGTATTTTTCTGGAGACTGGATAAGACAGTTTGTGTTGCATACTCTCTCAAATTCTCATTATTTGTTACGATTTGCACTACACGATACCAAACTTCTTCCCCTACATAGTCACCAGCTGTGGTAATCAATTGAAGAATTGTATCCACATACCACGAGTATTCAGTCGCATACTTTTCTGTCAAAATAGCTATTTTAAGAACCATTTCCTCTCTTAAGCTGTAATCCGCTGTACCTAGGACTCTTAATAATTCAGCTACGACCACCCGAGCATTGGATACATCACACAAGCTATACAATAAATCAAGTGCTCGGCGTCTGACAGAAATATCTTTATCTCTAAGGTTCAGAATGACAATATCTTGGTGATTTTTAAGCGCATCAGGATTCTTAATGACAGTAGCTAAATGCGCCATAGTATCAAGACCCAAATATCTGACATTTGTCTCTTTAGACTGGATAAACTTTCCTAAAAGTACAGTGGAATCGGTAACAATGCTCGATTCTGGATCCAAATGAATTGCTAGATTTATAGCTTCAAATAAAACAGAATTTTGAGCGTTTGCATGCTGAATATTTTTAGGCTGTTCATTCACCGCACTAATGATAGTATGCAACACATTATTCAGCTTTTGGTGAACTCTCCGATCTTCAGGAGGTGGACAATACTGCAAAAGTCTCAAAATCTTCACTTGAAGCCAAGGGATTGGAACCTTGTAGTAAATATAATCTTGACTATATTCCTTTTCAACTACGATCTTATACAATCGGTTAATAACAATCTCGCTACAAGATCTATATTCGTGGGGAAAGCTTTGTGAAAGTGCCATGACTAAACTAGTGGTACATATTAAAACACCCAAGTCTGGATCTTCCAAAACTTCAATAATACTGCTGGCCCAATCCGATGCAAGAATATAATGAGGATATTTTCTGTACAGACGTAGTAGGCAGAGTGCAGACTTCTTTTTGACGAAGGGCTTGGAATTTCCTACAAGTAGTCGATGCACGTACGGAGACAATGTTTCCGACATTTCTCTAGATCCAATATTTGCAATTGCATGCAAAGCTAAACAATTAAAAATCTCGTTAGGATCTTCCAAATCCTTCTTCATAGAATTAATTGCCATATTTAATAAATCGCTATTCTCATTTAACATTAAACTAGCCGCCAAATATCCCTAAATTCACCATTCATTAGTTAATAACGGTTACATTATATTTAAGGTAACTATTACGATTTGCTTTTCCGAAAATTTCGGTGAACTTATCAAATGAACAGCTTCGGCGTGGCCAAAATCGATTTCGTAACCAAGAATATAGAGGTATAAAAGTTTACAGATATATTTTTTCTTGTGATATCCGCTCAAACTAGAATCTAATAAATTGAAAAGATATTAATTTTATTTATGGATAAATGGGGCTGAATGAATTTTGAATATTGGAATAATGACAGTGTAGTTATATAAAATTTGTATTAATGATATAGCTGTTGTTAAATAAATTAAATTATTCGAGATAATTAACCAATATGTAAAAAGATAGTGAATAAGATATAATTCAAAGTAAAGCTTCAAATACTATTACCTTTAAACTTAGTTCTAATATTAGCCATTTCTTTATTAATTCTCTTAATTTCAGCCTCTTTAACTCTACCTAATTTCCAATTAATTCTATCTATTTTATATATTCAGTAATATTCATTACATTTTCTCAAATCTAGAATAAATACTGTCAAGCCTCTCATAGACATTTTTTAAGTTATTAACTTAATAAGATTTACCAAACGCTGAACACTAAGTTAAATTATATATAAAATAGGTAGTATCAACAGTTAATTGAATGAATAATAAAGCCTAAGATTATGACGTATTTTGGCAATTTATTAAAGAACCCTTAAAGAATTAAGTGGATCAGATTCTATGGGACTGGAAGATTTGAGATAATTGTTTCAATTTTATAAATAACAAATTGAATAATTAAAAATTATCCAGGTTATTATTTATGAAATTTTAAAAAATATATATATATATAAATTATGTATTTAATAAAAATATAAATACAATATACTAAAAAAGAAGACTCATTGAACTTTAAACATCCAACGTGGGAGACTCGAACCCACGATACTCTTATTATAAGTCCAATGCCTCACCTACTGAGCTAATCCGGCTTACAAATTAGTTTAATAATCAGTTTTGTATATTTTTTATTATTGAATTCCATTGATAATTTATTCTTATCAATTTATTTAATTTTCCCCACATCAATAATTTATTTCAATTTATTTATTTATTATATTTTATTATGTTAAATAAATTTTGATTATTTCAAATCTTAGAATTTATTCTATGTTTTATAAACCATAATAATATTATATTTAAATATCTATATAAATTAACTCCATCTCGTTAAATTCGATCACGATTTATTTCATTGATTTAAACGACTAATTTATGATAAATTTGATCAACCAAATCTGTAATTGATGCTCTAATCAATTTATTTGAGATCATCATGTTAATTAGACCTATCAATTCTAGCTCAAGTTCCAGTGCTAATGGTAGTACTAGTCCTAGAGCCTCATCAAATGCCCAAAGCACTTCCCCAACACCGAAGCCAAAAACTTTGAATACTAATTCAAACCGATCTATTAAGCAACTACCCACGACGAATAACCAAGAAGCACTATTCCAAATATTTCAACTCTTTTATGCTATTATTCCGATTGGCCTGTCGATAGCTATACTGGGCTACGATTTCGACCAAGAGTTCTGGATACTGAGTCTTACTTTTGCATACTTATTCATATTTATTAAATATCCTTGGGACTTGTACTACGCCTCCGTCCCTCGAAACCCTATCAATACAGTAGAATGGGCGTCACAACCGATAGAACCTGGTAACGCGTCGGCCGAAGCACTTCGATATCAGAGAAGCTTGGAACTCTCAACTCGCACTTGGTTCAGCTTTCTGCTTACCATACTAGGTCCGTTGTTAGGTGGATATTCATTGACGTACATAAGGCCCTATTTAATATCATATGAAAAGTACCTCGCAAATTTTAACATTTTATTATTTGTTATAACGTGTGAAATAAGACCATTATTACATATCTTTCATTCTGGAGTAGCAAAATCAAGACATCTTCAAGCAGAAGTTCACTACCCTAACGCTCTGGTTGATCAATTGCAGATACGAGTGCGACAGTTGGAAGAAGAGATGCTACAGCTGAAGAAAGCATATGCGACCAAGCGCGAGGTGATCAGTATGAAAGAAGGATTCCAACCAGCATTCCAATACATTGGCAGGATGGTCCAAAAATCGGAGCGCAAAACTGACCTCTATATGAGCTACGAAGAGGAGAGATACCAGAATTTAGAGCAAAAAGTGGCCGAATTGAGTGATTTTATCGGCAAACTTCCAATGAACACTCATCAAACCTCCTATATTACCACTCTAATTAATGGGCTCTACCGCATTTTTACATTTTTTCCCAATCTAATATGGTCTATCCTCATCTTTCCATTTCATTTATTTTATCAGACTATAGCATTAATTATTCGATACTCACCCATTAAGCATTTTAATGATAAACTCTCCATTTTTTAAATTATTTTTTTTTATTTTATTATTTAATAAATCGTATATATTCTTTAGTCATTTTATTATTGATCTTTTATATTGTATATTCTACTTGAACTTTGGATGCTATCAAATTACATTTTTAATTCGTAATAAATTTGTAATAAATTATATTTATTACAAATTTTATCTGTTTAAATTTAGATCTAATGGTTTAATTGTTATTGATAAGCCAATAAAATTGAAGATTTTTTAATACTATATTAAAAGAATGAATTAAAGCAATTATATTATCATTCAAAATAATTAAATATTTTATAAATGATAAATCTATAAAGAGTAATGAATCTAAATTGAAATTTTAACCAATTTTTTGATACATAACAAGTTTACAAAATTGTAAATATTATCTTTAAAATTCGGAAATTTACACATGATAAAGAGTGAGAGAAAATATTAGAAGAATATTTGCTAAAATTTATGTTTAAAATATTTATCTACAAAATGAGGAATTATTAACTCAAAAATTTATGATAAACTGTTTACTTGATTATGTCTTTAAAATGGTGCTTTTATATCTGCTAATTATTCAGATTTACCATAGTAAATTTTTAAAAATATAACCTAATAATATCATTTGTATTACCTTTTTAATATAGTAAATTTTATTTAGTTATATTATTCTTGGAAAATTATTATAAATGATTATTATTGATTGTTAAATACTTTAGATAAAATTGAATAAACTAATAAATTGACTAAAAAGGAAATAAGTATATGAGTATAATTTCGAATTAATCCCATTATTTTAAACATTTCTGATATTACCCACAAGACACGAAATCAATCAATCAATTGCATTAAATAAAATTTTTCGTGGAATACAAAAAGTAAAATTTTGAAAATGATCCATTAGCCAATCAAGAGTATAAATACTCTTAGATTCCCTCAGAGGAATCAAAGCTGTTGAATTGATTACTATTTGTATTCATACAAGAGCCCTCTTCATTGAGTTGTGTTTATAGTTTATTTTATAGATTGTATTTCATAGATTTTTATAATCGTTAATATGACCAAATATATTTTAGTTTCTGGTGGTGTTATTTCTGGTATCGGTAAAGGTGTCATTGCTTCCTCTACAGGTTTACTTTTAAGAACCTTAGGTCTCAAAGTTACCAGTATCAAAATCGACCCTTATCTCAATATTGACGCCGGTACCTTGAGTCCTTTAGATCATGGTAAATTAAGTTGATCAATTTTCTTAGCCAGCCAATGATCTCACCATATCTTTCAAAATCAAATAGGTGAAGTTTATACTTTAGACGACGGTGGTGAAGTTGACTTGGATTTAGGTAACTATGAACGTTTCTTAGACGTTACCTTGACCAGAGAAAACAATATCACCACTGGTAAAATTTATCGTCAAGTTATTGAACGCGAAGTAAGTTTTCTTTCAATACTTATGATAAATACAATATTTTAACACCTAAACAACTATAACTTAAAACAATTGAGATCATGAATCAGTATTAAATTAATTGTTTTGTAGAGAAAGGGTGATTACCTTGGTAAAACCGTTCAAGTCGTTCCTCATATCACTGATGCCATCCAAGATTGGGTTGAAGACGTCGCCAAGAAGCCCGTCGACAACAGTGGAGAACAACCCGACGTCTGCATTATCGAATTAGGTGGTACTGTCGGTGATATTGAAAGTGCTCCTTTCGTTGAAGCTATGAGACAATTCCAATTCCGTGTTGGTCACGATAATTTCTGTCTTATCCACGTCTCCTTGGTTCCTCTCGTCGGTTCTGTTGGTGAACAAAAGACTAAGCCTACTCAATCTAGCGTCAGAGACTTACGTGGTTTGGGTTTGAACCCTGATTTCCTTGCTTGCCGTAGTTCCAAGCCTTTGGAAGAATCTATCAAAGCCAAGTTATCCATGTTCTGCCACGTTCCTCCCCAACAAGTATTGGCCGTTCATGATGTCTCCTCCGTCTGGCACGTTCCTTTACTTTTACACGAACAAGGTCTTTTAGCTACCTTACAAACTCGTCTCAAGTTGGATACTATTCCCTTGACTCCCGCCAATAAGGATAAGGGTGCTGAATTGTGGAGAAAGTGGAACAAACTTGCTTCTACCTTTGGTAACCTTCAAAAATCCGTCTCTATTGCCTTAGTTGGTAAATACACTAACCTTCAAGATTCCTATGCCTCTGTCAGCAAAGCTTTGATTCACGCTGGTTTGGTTTGCAACCGTAAGGTCGATATCAGATGGGTTGAAGCTACTGATTTGGAACCTGAAGCCGAAGCTGCTGATCCTATTGCTTACCATGATGCTTGGAAGAAGGTTTGCTCCGCTGATGGTATCCTTGTTCCCGGTGGTTTCGGTGAACGTGGTTTTGAAGGTAAAATCTTGGCTGCCAAATGGGCTAGAGAAAACAAGATTCCCTACTTGGGTATCTGCTTAGGTTTACAAGTCGCTACTGTCGAATTCGCTCGTAATGTTTGCGGTATTACTGGAGCCGAATCTGCTGAATTCAAGCCAGATACTGAATATCCCTTGATCGTCTACATGCCCGAAATTTCTAAGACTCATATGGGTGGTACCATGAGATTGGGTACTCGTCCCACCGTTTTCCAACCCAATACTGAAAACTCTATTATTCGTAAGTTGTATGAAGGTAAAGAAGCCGTTAATGAACGTCATCGTCACAGATATGAAGTCAACCCTGAATATGTTGAACAACTTGAAAAGAAAGGTCTCAAGTATGTTGGTAAAGATGAGAAGGGTGAGCGTATGGAAATTCTTGAACTTGAAGATCATCCCTACTATGTTGGTGTCCAATACCATCCTGAATATCTCTCTCGTCCCTTGAAGCCTTCTCCTCCCTTCTTGGGTCTCATCTTAGCTTCTGCTGGTTTATTAGATAATAGCTTGCAGAAGTTGGATCGTTTCACTTCCCACACTTATGAATCTAACTCTGAATAATTTGTCGCTTAACTTTCCCCTTTTCAATACGATTATTAATTGTTTTTACAATAGTATACTATTCGAAATGTTTAAATCTTTTAAAATTATTATTTTATAATAATAAAGTCATATATAAATGTATTTGTTATTTAAATTTAGTTTTTAATACAATATACTCTAATTTGTGTTATATCAAAATCTGAAATTGACATTTTGGTTTAAAAAAATATATTAATGTTTGAATAATTTGAATATTTACCCATTATTACCGGTGTCAACTATACTATTTTCAAAGTTAATAATTACCTTATAATATTATATAACATTATAAAATTTACAAAGTTACAATGCTTATATTACCAGTTGATTTTATCATGATAAGATCATTTGAAATTTTGAATTCAGTCAAGTGGATTCAATAATTCGATAATACAGGGTAATCAGTTTCCAACAAATGACAATATCAATATAGCTAGAAATATTTTTAATCAAGATTTTTTATTAAATAAAAAGATAATTCATTGTAATGTTTAATGCTCAGGGTAGTAAACACTATCAATAAACTTGGCCAAGTCAACATCTCTCTTGGATAATCCTGAACATTCGTGAGTGGCTAAAGTAATTTCAACTCTGTTATAAACCTAACAAAAAAAATTAATATATAAAATAAAATATATAATAAAAATAAATTACATTAAACCATTCAGGATGGTGGTCAACTTTGTCAGCTTGAAGGGCGACACGAGCCATAAAACCGAAAGCTTGGTTAAAATCTTTAAATTCGAATTTTTTAATAATAGCGTCTCTATCTTCGACCAAGTTCCATCCATTTCCCTTCAAAGGTTCGATGTATTCTTTTCTTTCTTCGGCAGTTAATTTGCTGGCAACCATTTTGGAATAGTGTTTGATGATGTTTAAATAGTATTGAGCGAATTTTTTAATGTGGAAGCTAGAGTGTATTTTTATCATTTTGAACGGTTAGGAATTTGAATATGGGATTGGTGATGTCATGATATTTTCGGATAAATACAGCTACTGTTAAATGTTTGAAATTTATTGAATGTGAAGTTGATGGATAATTTATATTGACCCTTCAAGATTAAAGTTCAAATTTATTGATTGCTAAATATGCAATATTTTTGTTTTTGTATTAATGAAATGATTTAGTTAATTTTTTAAATATTTTCGTTGATAGAATTCATTTTCAAATGTTTAAATCATGATTTATTCAAACTATTCATACTAAATATGTTTTTCCAGATTTGATTGAAATAATTAAATATTATTCAAATATTTAACAATATTATAAGTTATTTAGTGATAAATATAAAACTATATTTTAATGATTTTATTAGTTTTATTATTTATTAAGTATTTGAAAATTTTCATGAATATATTGAATTAATGAATTTACCAATTTAATAGATAATTTAATCATTTATATATTACTCAATTGCTATAAAATAATCATTCTTATATATTATCGGCTTTCCATTTTGATACATTGGTTTAAATAAAGCCATATCAAGTTTTAATCAAATTCCCATAATTAATTAATTATATCTCAATGAACTATAAATAAATGAGAAACCAAATGGAGCTTTTTTAATAAGAATTGGTTAAATTATAATTAAAATCAACACTCCAAGATCTGTATTTCTCGGATGGTAAAACAATATAAAATAGTTATATAAAAATATAAATTAATACCAAAATTTTTATAGGGGTGTTTTTACTGTTGGTAATTTTAATTTTTTAATAAGCTTTTAAATTAGGTTAAAATTTAAACAATAATATTTAGCTGGTATCGCTTCTTATATTATCGCTTCTAAAGAAATTGATAAACGTAAAAGAGAATTCACTCATAATCAACAGAAATTAAATTGTAATCATTGAATATATTCTATAGTTTATAAATACTAATATATTGATATTTAATAATAGGGGAAGAGAGAGTTGAATTGAGTTTAAAAAAGCAAGCTCTTGAAGAAGCTAATAAGACTTCTACTTCTGATTCAGGCGACAGTGGTGGAACTGAAAATAATGGGGAAAATGTATCTTAATAAATATAGTAAGTTTTAAATGATTTAATATGTTGTTTCAGGCATATATGATCCAAGGTGTAACAATCTGATATTTATACATTTTGATCTATAGAATGATTTGGTTTTCATTGTTGTCTCGTGAACATTATAATTTCTAGACTTAAAGGAGGTATAATTAAAAATATACTATTAATATAACTTGAATATTTAGTAGATTTCAAAATTTGGTTCCATATAACATGAATCAACATATAACTTAAGTTTCCACAAGATTAAAATAATATATCAGTTAAAAGGATATAATCAATTGTTAATCAGTCAATTTTAGGATGAATTTCATATAATAATTTTTTTGATTATCAATATTCAATTGATAAGAATTAGTTAGAATGTACTTTGAAACCTAGTATATAATAATCAGGTCAGTTCAAATTTATCTCGAATTCTGATTATTTAAATATAGTTTGGACGATTTAAAAGATTTAACATAACATAATAGATTTCACTTCGAATAAAATACTAATATTTTTTTACTAATATTGAAGATTATAATTCATCAAAATTAATATATAATAATTTCAATGAATATTCAAATAAACTGCAATTATTTAGAATAGTATTATTAATGTATATTTTTATTATTTGATAAATATAATAGCTAATAGATGAATAATTAATTATTACACTTAATAATTGATTCATAAGCAACTATGGTTATTAAACACATATTTGATTTGAGGATGAATTAAACTGTTCTTGGGGTCAATTTCGCCATCTTCACCTACAACATGAGCTGTTTTCCATCCAAGTTTCTATTAATCATAATAGTTAACTAAACGTTGATAAATTATGCATACAGCTTATATACCTTAGCAGTCTCTAAATTGGACCAAGAATCATCCACCATATAACATTGTGTAGTATCTGAAATTCCAGCCTCCTTTTTGGCCCTTTCGTAAGATTCAATTTCTGTCGTATTAAATGAGCAAAAATACAATTAGTGTGGTTATTAGAGAAGTATACCTGGTTTGCAAGGGAAATTAGGTTCAGCATAATTACAGAAAGTTATGCCATGGAAAAGGTCTTTAATACCTAATAATCTTAAAACTCTTTCGACATGCTAAAAACTGTTAGATAAAGTGCATGGTAAGTTAGAAAATATACTTACAGGAAAGTTAGCATTTGTAAAGGCTCATCTTTTACAAGGTAAATTTTCAAGCATATTTATCAAGGGCTCATTTCGAGTAATGATCTTTTCAAGTGGTAAACTTTGATTGACATATTGATCTAAGGATATATATTGATATTTAAGGTGATGTAAAAGAAATTTCATGTTATCATTATCCATTAAAACAATATTTTTATATTAAATAGATATCAATATAAGAAAATAAAGTATTCATGTATTGATATAATCATATTTGCTATCGTGATTCAACATTCATCAAATTACTAATTCATACATTTAATAATACTTTAAAGTCGACTTAAGCGCTATAATTCAATATATATTAATAAATTTGATCGAATAGTATTAGATATACCCTACCTGTTTCTTTAAGAATTCCTAGTTTTATTCAAAATGTTAATAATCTCATTTAATATACTAAACTCAATTTGTTAGGATTATCTTATATTAAAAAGATTCAATTAAGCTAACTTGAAATACTAATCAAAAACTCATATATATTTTAGAGGATTTTATTTTTTTAATATTATTTAATATATTTTAATAGCATTCTAATATGACGAAATAAGATTCCTGAATAGATATACACAGTATAACAAATTATAATATAAGTTCTTTAACATATGTTAAAAAATACAAGATAACAGTATAGAAATGTTTTCATTTCGAACTGAGTTTTTGTATTTATTAATATTTAATTAATAATAGCCTCAATATTTACCTCAGTTATCAATTTAATTATTTAAATAATTTTAATTTTGAAAAAATTTATATATATATATAATGCTAAAAATTTTATTATAGTTAGTTTAGAAAGTAAGAAATTGTAAATATTTTAAATTCTGATTTTTCAAACATGTTCTTAGTTTTAAAAAATAATTATATATAAAATACATAACAGAATTAATGCTTTCAAATTATCCATATATATCATTCATAATTATTTTTTATTATAGTACTTTTAATTAAAAATTTTAGGTTAAATTTTAACATTTTTAAATTAAATAATAATCATCAAAAGCTTTTTATTATAATATTATTACAATAACCATAAACTTTTTAAAATCATTTAAACTTTGTAAATAGCTTATAAAGTTAGCATTCTATTAAAAAAATACTATTATTAATTAGATTTATTAGTTTAAAACTAAAATGGATATTATCTATAATTTACTTATATTTAATAAATTAAAATCTTTTATAATGTTTTAATAAAAATAAAAAATAAATTAAAAGGTATCTCTTTATTATAACTAAAGCACTATTTAAGCAATTTAATTTTAACTTTAAAGGTATTTTATATATTTTAAGGTTTAACCTTAAATTAATTAATAAAAATATATAATAAATATCTTATAGTTTAATTAAAATTTAAAAAAATTAAAATTACTATAATTAAATAAAACTTATTAAAATATAGTGCAAAGAAAAAGTTTTAATAATAAATCACTATAATCAATGAATTTTTAATTTCTTTATATAATCTTTTATTTAGTAATAATATAAAATTTTAGATTAAAATAATATAATTTCCTATAAGTTTTAATAAATAAATATTTAATTTATAAAAAAATATTTATTATTAAAATATATTTTAATGGTATATAGCTTTCTTATTTAGTTTTTAAAGATAAATTAATTATTAATAAGTTTTATATTGTTTTTTTAAATAAAGCAATTTCTAATATAATGCTTGTATTATAAATTAATAATATTTATTATTTTGTATAATAATCACAAAATATATAATATTCAAATTATAAAAGTTTTTTTATATTGAAAAAATCAAAGAAAGCTACTATATTTAATATATTCATTAGATTACAATTAATATGATTATAATTATTTTGAGTAAATAAAAAATATGCTTATAAGAAAGAAAATTTCAATAAACAAAATTAAATTAGTTTGTGAAATATCAAATTTTATTCTTTAATAAAAAAACTATATTTTTAATATTAACACGTCTTGGGGAAGCCGTGTCCGGAATAGTATAAGCAAAAGGGAGAGATCTAGGGAATTCCAGGTAAAGGTTAGGGAGATAGGGGGTTTATTGGTTTAAGCCAAATAGCTGGGAGGACCCAGATCGAACTCCTTCTCTGTAGTATAGCTCTGTTTCTGGGTTCTATATATAGTGCATAGAGTAGTAGGTTTCTGGAGTTTTCTGGAGGGTTGTATCATTAGCTGATTAAAGGATAGGGTTGAAGTGGTTGGTCACATGAGGGGGGGAATGACCCTTATATTCAGTTGAAGTAAGCATATTACGTGGGAGGAGAGTCACCTGACTCGTGACAATATTAAAGGCTTGTCAAAATACAATATAGAGTTATTGATAATAATAAAGGATATTAACTCTATATTATAAATGAATTTTTTTAAATCATATATTAATGATTTTATTTAATTTTAATTTTAAAAATTTTCCACTACTTAATTCTTATACTAATATATACTCTAAACATGGTTGATTAATTTAAAGCAAAAATTTTATATTGTTTATCAATTAATAAAATATCATTAATTGATCAAAGATATAATTAATCAGTGATCAATTGTTTTATTTAATATATTTTCAACTATTAGTGTTTATTTCAGAGTATATAATATAATTAATGTTTAAAATTATTTAAAATCAAAATTATATAATAATCAAATTCAATAAATTATAAATATATTTTTGTTTCATATTGATAGGTCGTATGATTATTTTTATAGATTTTGATCTTATAAAGAATACTTTTAAATTAATATTAAATCATATTTTACACATTGTAAAGAAAGAAATATATATTTTAAGCTTGATAACTTTTAAAATTAATATTAACACTGTAAAATCAAATTTTTACAATATACATTAAATTATAATTATTATTAAATTGAAGAAATTTTCAAAATAGAAACACTTGTAAAAAATTTCAAGAACCAAATATAATAAGGTATTCAAGATCGTCAATTTACTTTGATATTATTACGATATATCATTACTTTTATAATACATCCTGATTGAATCAAACTTGAAGAACATTATTGTAATATTAGATAAAATTCACTTTTGATTCATCATAATGATTGAAAAATGAAAAATATATCCGTTTTATACATTCTTGATTTATTAGAGAATAAATAATAATCCAAATAAGCCATTTTTAAAATCAAAAGCGGTCGCTTTTCAAGTAAAATAAAAGTACATTAATGATTCAAATCTGGAAACTTCGTATCAAATTTTATATATAAAAGAACTTAATTATACCTATTTTTTCAATTATAATATTTTCAAAGAAGAAAAATATATATTTTTGTAGATAAATTAATTATATCAATTGTTAATAAAATATATAGAAATTAATGAAAATTGTATTGTATCCAATGATTTTATATTTTACAGATATACATATCTTTAAAAAGTATATTTGTGAAATTATTTAATAAATTGTAATGTCAATTTAAGTTCAAACTGTGTAAATGGCTGCCAAAGTATCCACCAAATAGATTATGTGAGAATTTATTTCCGAGTCAGATATTTTGGCATCATTAAATTTAGAGATACTATCTATATATAATTCCTGAATACCGAATCTGAAAGTTTCAAAATTCTTTGTAGAAAAACTAAACTTTTCTTGTTGAATAAATAACATTTCTAAAATTATTTATCCAAATTATCATGAAAATCAGATAAAACTTATGTTATTGGATTGCTGGTTACTTAAACTTAAATAAACTTAATCTAATTATCAGCATATTTATAAGATATTATATTATATACATCGTATTGAATTATATTGATAATTTATAATAAATACTTGGAATATTTGATCCAAGAAATTATTATTAATTTTTAAATGATTTTTTTCAAGTACCTAACAGTATGCTACAATAAATAACATAACCCTGAAATGAGGAAATAACACTATAAAATTATTGATTTTTTTGTTCAAAAATTTTTATAAGATCATTCTTAAAAAGTTGAATTTTTTTGAAAGATTTTTAAATTTATTATATTGGTGATAGTTCGAAAATTGTAATTTACTATTTAAAGATATATTTTTGTAAAGAATGTAATCCTTGTATCACATTTTATTGTATGATATTCTACATAGATTTCTTAAAACTGTAAACAACTTTCAATTAAGATCAAGTTTCACCAAAATTCACCAATATTTGGCTGTAACTAGTTTTAATGAAAGAGAAAATAATGATTATTAACGTGGTTAAAGAAAAATAACTGAATTAGTCTAATTTGTTCAATCAATTTTCAAATATAAAATGATAGAGATAAAAAAATTAAGTTATATCTATAGTTATATGGAGATAGAACCCTGATTAAATACAACAGAAAAATGAATTTTTTTGAAATTTATTAAAATTTCATTTCATTAATTGAAATTTATAATTGACAAGATTAAAAATAGGTAACCGAATATGATGTGTATCAAAACCGAACCAATTCAGTATGGATTATCATTCGGTTACCCTGAAATATGATTTAAATTTGTCCATACATAGAAATTGCAGAAAGAATACTCCAAACCTGTTAAAATTAGTTTAAGTTCCAAAGTTCAGGATAGATTTTAGGTAAATCAGTGACATATTTGATTTGAGGATGAATTAAACTGTTCTTGGGGTCAATTTCGCCATCTTCACCTACAACATGAGCTGTTTTCCATCCAAGTTTCTATTAATCATAATAGTTAATTAAACGTTGATAAATTATGCATACAGCTTATATACCTTAGCAGTCTCTAAATTGGACCAAGAATCATCCACCATATAACATTGTGTAGTATCTGAAATTCCAGCCTCCTTTTTGGCCCTCTCATAAGATTCAATTTCTGTCATATTAAATAAGCAAAAATACAATTAATGTGGTTATTAGAGAAGTATACCTGGTTTGCAAGGGAAATTAGGTTCAGCATAATTACAGAAAGTTATGCCATGGAAAAGGTCTTTAATACCTAATAATCTTAAAACTCTTTCGGCATGCTAAAAACTGTTAGATAAAGTTCATGATAAGTTAGAAAATATACTTACAGGAAAGTTAGCATTTGTAAAGGCCCATCTTTTACAAGGTAAATTCTTAAGCATATTTATCAAGGGCTCATTTCGAGTAATGATCTTTTCAAGTGGTAAACTTTGATCGACATATTCATCTAATTACAAATTTTAAAATATAAAATATTAAAAATATATTTTGGTATTACCATAGTCAATTGGGTCAACACCTTAAATACAAAAATAATGTTAGTTATGAAAATAAAGATATTAATTTGATGAAAATTACCATGATGATTTATTAATCCTCGAATAGCCAAACCGTATTGCTTATAATAATTAAAAGTTAATTCTCGAGCTAAATGAATTTATACTAAATAAATCAAATCAAGTAATTAAATATCTAAGCCTTACCTTTGTCTTTAGGGATTCCTACTTTTTCGGCATATTCAACAATCCTTAATGATTAAAATTTAGATATTATAAAATAATTCATATTAGAGTATTGTACCTGTCGGCCATTAAAAATTGAATACCAGTATTGGCGTCGTAAAGACAGTTATCAATATCAAAGAAGAAACAAACGTCTTTAGAGGTATCGTTAAGCAGTGATGATAACATATTAAACTGTTCAAAAGTATTAAGGAGAATAGAATGATTAAAATAATTGAAAAAATAAGGGAATCAAGAATTAGGAAATTTTTAATTTTTTATATTGATTGAAAAATCTTAAAATTTAATTAACTCAAGAGAACATCAATCAATCTAAATAGGAATTCAGATATAATCATGGATCATTTTAATATTAAATCTGTGTGGAAAAATTTGATATAGTTTTCATACATAAGATTTTAAAATTCAGTAAAATACTATCGATTTCAATATAAAATAAATATATTTTGTAGTATTTTGGCTCTATCTATATTTCAGAATTTATATTCATTTATTTAAATCTATCAAGAAGTCCAAAAATATTGTCACGAGCCAGGTGACTCCCTTCTAACCAAATATTCTTACATTAACCTAATGTTAAAGTCATTTCCCCTCGCATACCATCTGTTCCCGCTCTATCTTTTAATTGGCTAATGATGCAAGTTAGAACCCGGAATTAGAGCTATCCTCAACAAGACGAGTTTGATCTGGGTCCTCCCAACTATTTGACTTAATCTAATAAACTCCTTATCTCGCTAACAGTTACCTGGAATTTCCCAGATCTCCTTTTATCTAAATTATTTTGGACACGGCTTTCCCGAAAAGTGTTAATATCATCAGATACTATTCATCAGAAATCATTATTTTATTTGGGTGATTTAAATTTGGAATTTTTCAAATTGTGAAACTAAATGAAATAAACCCTTGTATTCAACAATTCGTCCTAATTTGGATATGGTGTTAGAATCAAATATCAAGACCAATAAATAAATTACATCACTAAAAGTAAAAATTAAATTCATTGTTAATTCTTTAAAAAATTGGAGTTTATAAAAATTGTATATAAATTATTTAAATTAAATGTTTTTAATTCTTAGATTTATCAACAAATTATAATTTCAAACACAAGTCATGTCATTTTTAAAAAGTCTCAGTCAACTGTTTCTAGGAGGGCAAGACGACCCTACTAAAATTGTTTTAGAAGGGGGCCAATTTTATAAGGTTCCAGCAAATTCTCCCAAAATTTGCTTGTAATATAAAAATTATAGAAAATTGTCAAATGTGTTACTAATTTTTTTATTAATTTAGGTTTCCATTTTCCAATTTATCTATTCAGCCTACTTCAATTGAGTCACAGTATAACCTTGTTGTATCAAGAATTTTAGACGAAGGAGAAGAATTGGAATCAGGTAAATACTCAAAATTTAATTAAAAGCTATTGTAATTAATTATATTATAGACGACTTATTGGAATTTAGCTTTTTAATCGATTCCACTTTGAAAGTTCAATGGAGTACCATTAAGGATGAAAACTCTAACAAAGCTTATCAACAATACACATGGATAGACCCCAAAAACTCTGCCAGCCAACCTACGCGCTTTGTGTTCTCAATTGATACTTCAGAAGTATCCGATTCTACTGCTGAGAAATTTTTTGAGGGAATTAAGGTTTGCTCTCAAAAGAGAGACCAAAAAATTGCCGAGGATTCTAGCAGTGTTGATAATATAGCTAAGAAGTTAGCTCAAACAAATATTTCCAAGCCTGTCACACGATCCACTCCCAAAAAACCTCCAGTAATTAATTCCAACATCGATCTAAGTAAATATTCTACTTTTTTTGAGGGCTTTTGCGAAATTTATCTGTACAATCCTCAAAATCGAGCTTACGAAATTCATCATCCACAATCTAAAGTTAAAATTTTTTCATCTAAAAACACGGATTTTGAATTTTATTTCTCAGTTGGCCCTGAAGATCAACCCTCAGTTGAGTTTGTTGGAAAAGACATCGAGGAAATTAAAGATTACTATTTCAATGAGGCCGAACATTCTTTCATTTGGGTTGATATCAAAAATAAGCTTGTCTATACCTGGTCAATCAAATTCCAAGACTCTAAACCGTTCCAAGACTTTAAAAACTATTTTGGAATCGCTTTCTTCGAATCCAAATTACAAATGAGCTTCAAAAACACTGATTCTTCAACTCAAAAGTACGTTTCTAGAGCATACTGTGAATCTTATCCTATTAAAGAAGAAGAAGAAGAAGATGCCAGCTCTGAAGAAGTTGATCCTTATGGAAGTGAATCAGAACCCGAGTATGAAGATCCTAGAGATGATCCCAGATATGATCCTATGGAAGATGACAAAGATTACAATCGACATATGGCTGTCGGATACCAAAGCGATAGATCGTTTGTAGTTCGTGGATCAAGAATTGGTGTTTTCAAAAAAGATCAAGAGGAAAACGACATGAAGTATGTTACCAAAATCAACAAAATTACTGATCTACAAAATAGAGACATTGATGTTTCTCAAATGATGCTTCATGAACAAGATAGATCGTTGATTATAAGAGATAAAAATAACCATGAGTCCATATACAAAATGGATTTAGAAGTCGGAAAGGTAGTTGAAGAGTACAAGTCAGAATCCTTCCCTTGCACTTTTACATTCCATAATTCCAAATATAATCAAATCAACCCTGACCAAACTTTCCTCGGATTAAATAAGAATACTTTGTTCCAAGTCGATCCTAGAGTGAGCGGGAATGAAAAAATTGTCATAGACAATTTCAAGCAATATGCTTCTAAAACTCAATTTACTTGTGCGTCTACTACTCAAGATGGAAAATTCGCTGTTGCCAACGCAATTGGTGAAATTAGACTATATAATCAACTTGGTAAAAATGCCAAAACCGCTCTTCCAGCTCTTGGAGATAATATTTATGGGTTGGATATCTCAAATGATGGAAGATATATTTTGGCTACTTGTGCCACTTATCTTTTGGTTGTTGACACACTTCTTCATTCAGATCCTGAAAAACGATATGGATTTGATAAATCCTTCCCTAAGGATGAAAAACCAAAGCCTCTTCGTCTTCAACTCAAGCCCGAGCATGTCTCATACATCCAAGAACCTATTCATTTCACACATGCTAGATTCAACTATGGACCTGATTCAACTGAAAAATATATTGTTACTAGTACTGGTCAATACGTAATCGTTTGGACATTTTCTAAAGTCAAAGCAGGAAATGTAAATTCTTATACCATCAAGCGATTCCCAGACAGGATTATTGCAGATAACTTCTGGTTCAATGATGATTCCTCAATTGTTGTAACACTTCCCCACGATGTTAAATTAACTGGCAAAAGTCAAAGACGTTAAGCTCAGCCATTTTGAATAGTTAACTACTATATTTTTACAATTTTAATATTTTATTTTTTTTACTTGAAATAAAGTATTTTGTTCATTATTATCCATAATATTCTTTTATATTTCATGATTTCTTGAAATGGTCAGATTACATCTATTTCAAATATATATATATATTAAATCAATTGCTGTATTTTCAAAATACCCGTCTGTCTTGACTTGATAGTTAAGTCCATATTATTCCTCATTCATAGTGGCTTTGTTGGTCCATAATCAAATAATGTTCTTTAATTCCTTTTATTAGAATTTATCCTTATCTTATGTCACACATTGAGTGAATTATTTAAACCCAGAAGTGACAAGGACAGAAGAGGGTTTTTTTGTATATTCTGCTATGACATCTCAATAGTAAGTTTTAAGACATATGGTCCCAATATGTTAAAGAGCAGGATTAATATTTAATTTACTAAATTTTATTACAATTACTTTTCTAACAATGATCTTTATTTACAAAACTTATTATACAGCACAACACAATGATAATTAATTATAGTTTATATAAATTAAAATTATAACTTGGCAATATATACCATTGAGGTAATTATTTGAAAATGCTATTATCTAAGTACAAAATAATTATTTATATACAAAAAATATATATTTCAAAATAAACAATTTTTAATATGGAATTATCATAAACATAAAAAATTTAAATAAAAATAATTGTCAATAACTAAATCTATTGTACGTTAAAGAATTCCATATAATTAGTAAGTTATTTATTGACTTAAATAGCTGCAGTAGCCTAGTTAAACATTAATATAAGAGCCTTATCTTCAATTCACTTGTTCTTTTAGTGTATTTTATAATGTACTATCTCCTTTTCAGAAAGATTACACAATTGAATTGATTATTCAAAGAAAATATGACTGTATTTGGAAGGAGAGCTATTTTTATTTTTTTTATTTGATTATATAATAATAGGATTGATAATATTAAATTATTTATTTCAAATTATAAATTTTGGACTTAAAATGTGTAAGCATGCTGAAAAATAGCTAGTATTGATTGTTTAGATATTTAAGAACCTTTTCATTCAATCAAAATATATAATATTATTCTCTTTAATAATATTAGTAACAAATTGCATAGATGAATCATCAAGGATTATTATAATCTGCTTTGGTTAGGTATCATTCGTAGGAATTATAATTATAATTATCATCTAAAAGGTAGACCGCAAGAATCTAGCTGATTTTCAATCACAACTGCATCATCTTGAATTTAAAAAATGGAAGCTTATATTGTTTGTATATCAGTATAGTACCTAAGGCAATGTTGATGGAGCGATATTTTCGTTACTTGAGCAATTTGATTCTAATTAATTGATAACAATATTTTAGAAAGTTTCTTCACTAATTTGAAATCAAAAAATTTCTTAATTCTCAAATTTCAATTTGATCAGGATATTTATATAATACTCGGCAAGCAAAAAAGTATGATTAGGGTATCTGATTGTTAGCATACATATTTGTTTTTTGAAACGTTAAATAGATAAGTTCACTCAAGAAATAGACCATTTAACTTACTATTTTAATTAAGAATCTCATTCATGTAAATCGATAAACAATTTTTTTATTATAAATGAATAGATTTAGTTTTAAAATTTTTTAAAAAAATATCGTGTTAATCTATAGATCAATATTAATGTAGAGGGAATCAAGCATATTGTCAAGATAGATATTTTCCTTTTTAAGGTAATGATATTGATGGAAAAGCTTGTGAAGTATTCATTTTTTGAATGTAATTACAATATATGTGTTTTATATAGTCATATAGAAACTCTAGCTTAGAATAGAAGATGTTTGTTTATCGATAAAGATATACAGAATTGATGCCTTTTATCAACTATATTATAGGTGAAATACACTTATAGTATAATATAAAATTTTAAATATGTAAAAATAATATCTAGTTCATATATACATCAACAAATTATTGACCCAGATTTGGGATCAGAATGTTTGATCTTAAATTTCACAGGATAAATTGATATTTATAGATTAGATATAATTTATTGCCTCAGAATTAAAGAAACAGGAAACTTTTAATTCTTGATTTCTCAAACATATTGTTAGTTCTAGAATATATATATAGTTTTAAACCATTTAAATATATAGATAGATGCATAATTTTTGTTTATTAAAAAATTTAAAAATTTATTGTTGAATTTAATTATACCTAAATTAAACAACAATCATCAAAACTCTTTTATTTTAGTATCAATAAAACTTAACCATAAGCCCTTTAAAATTATTTAAAATTTACAAGCAGTTTTTAATAATGAAGCATTATTTAAATTAACAATTTATTACTAGGTAAATCACTTTAAGGTTAAGAAAAAAAATTATCTAAAACTTGTTAAAATTTAAAAAACTAACTTTAACTATTACTCTTTCAATTATTAATAGAGTGAAAAAATATATTAAAAAGCACCTTTTTATTTTAGTTTAAGAATTATCTAAGTACTTTAATATTAGTTTTATAAGTATTTTATATATATTAAAGTTTAAACTCAAATTAATAAATAAAAATATAAAATATATATCTTATATTTTAACTAAAGCTTAAATAAAAGTTAAAGTAATTATTGTTAAATAAAACTTACTAAAATATTACTAAAAACTTAAACTTTTATAGTAAATAATTATAATTAATAAATCTTAAATCACTATATATAATCTTTTATTAAAACACAAATTAAAATGTTAAATTAAGTTAAATTAACCTTTTTTATAAATCCTTTTAAATAAATATTTTATTAATAAACAAATATTAATTATTGTAATAAATTATAATAGTATATGTTATTCTTATTTAATCTTTAAAGGAAAATCAATTAATAATAAATTATATATTATTTTTTAAATAAAAATATTTCTAATTAGTGTTTTTAATATAATTTAAGAAAACCTATTATTTTATATGATAATTATAAAATATATAAATTTAAAGCTATAAAAAACCTTTTCATTAAAAATAACTGGAAAAAACTACCATATCTAGTATATTCTTTAAATTATAACCTATGTAATTATAATTACTTTAAGTAATTAAAAAACTAGCTTATAAGAAAGAAAATTTCTACAAAAAAATTTAATTAGTTTATAAAATATTAAATTTTAATCTTTAATAAAAAGAATTATTTTTTAAATGTTAAATCTTTGCTAAAAGTATAGCAAAAAGTTATTAATAATAAAAGAAACTATTAAATTTATATTATATATTTATATTTATATATTATATATTAAAATATTGATTTATTTTTAATCTCAAAAATTTCCTATTATTAAAAATATAGAGTAATAATTAAATAAATAAAAAAAACTATATTAAAAGACACTAGTTTTTTAGTTAAAGTTATTAAAGTACTAAAATATAAATTATATAAGTATACTTTATATATTAAAGCTTAAACATGAATTAATAAATAAAAATTAATAATAAATTCTTTATAATTTGACTAAAGATAAAAAAATTAATATAGTTATAACTAATTAAATCTAATATAATATAACTAAAAATAAAAACTTTTATAACACACTATTTTAATTAATGAATCATAAATCTTTTTCAATTATTTTTTATTTAAAAATAAATCAAAATACTAGAATAAGTTAAATTAATCCTTTTTATATATTTATAAATATAAATATTTAAAATAAATTTAAATTTTTTTAATAAATTATAATAATTTATATTATTTATGAAAAACAAGATCTTAAAGTCTTTAATATATATTTTAGATTTAAATAGATTATTTAATTCAAATGCTAATTTATACCATATAATGCTATATGGAGTTCTATAATATATTTCATATTAAATCCAATATATTTTATTAAAATTTATTTAATAAACATGATTTTTTTTCTTTTTTTTCAATTTATTTTGATTAATGATTTTCCTGGTAATTTATTTAACCAACATTTATCTTGTTAATTATAAGGCTACTCTTATCATTTATTACTAGCATATAATATTTTTTATTAGTTTAATTTACTATAATCATAAATAAGGCTATATTATTCAAAATCAAAATTAAAGCTATTTTTTATTTGAAAGTCTTTTTATATACTATTGTTTTCCCTTGAATACAAGGTTATTTCCTATTATTACTTTTTGTTACTTATATTATTCTTATTTAGTTTTTAAAAGAAAATTAATTGATAATAGGATATATATTATTTTCTTGAACTTATTTTAAATTAATGTTTTTGAGAATATTTAAAAATAATTTTAATTTCATATTGATCATTATATATTTAAAATTGTTGAAAAATTTCTAATTAAAAATAATTAAAAATTACTACCATATTAAATATATTTACTCAATTATAATATATATAACTATAATTACTTTAAGTAATTAAAAAATTAGTAAATAAAAAGGAAATATTAAAAATTTATTTAGACTTGAAAATATTAATTTCAGTCTTTAAAAAAATTATTCTTTAAGTGTTAAAAATTTATTAACAATATCAAAAAATATTAATAATAATAAAATATATTGATTTTATATTTTATATTTTTCTTTGTAATTAACATTTTAAAAAATTTATTTTTAATCTCAAAAAATTATTTTTTAAAATCCGGAGTAATATTAACATATGAGGAAAGTATAAGCTTAGATGTATATAACTAGATGATGAGAAACAAACCTATATGTTTAGCTGATCAATGTATTATCAAATATAATAGATGTGATATTTCTTATAATATCAAAAATATAGGCTATCAAGTTATATTTGAAAATCAGTGAAATTGGAAGGAATTTGTGATTAATATAATTCGTATATCATTTTAATATAAAATTTTTATTTAAAACACTATCTCATTTTATTCTAAAAACTATACAATAAAATAACACTAATATTTTTCTTTTATTGTTTGAATCAGTTTATCGTATACTAACTTCTTATTAATGAAATCCTTGTGAAGCATGATATAATAGGGTTATTGATATCAGAGATGATGCAAATAATGTTTGAAGGTTCATGGTGATGAATAGAAAATAGCCAGTGAATATTACTTGTATTGAATAAGAATTATATATTTGTGGTATGTAACATATAATAAAAATAATGGTTGTTGCATACAAATAAATGGAAAAGTGTAGCTCTAAAGAATTCAGCAAAGTTGTATTTTTTATTTAATGTTATTTATGCTGAATGATTTGTTTGTTTGTATTCCTTTAATTGGATACTATCAACTTCCAAAAGCCACTCTGTGTTATATTGGATCACACCATTTAATATAAAAACAGTCGCAGCTAATGGTGCTACAGATGTTGCTGAGTCTCTATACTGCAATGGTTTCGTAATTTTAGTTTTCTATGTCTTTTAAATATTATGATAGTATACTAACATATGCTATCAACTTTAAAATGAGCTTAGCGTCTTTTAACTCTAGCTTATCATTAATGCTATTTCCCTAATTAAATATACTGTATAACATAGTGAATTACTCTTTCCTTCTTGGAATGACAATAGCATTTACTACTATTGCCACTCAAGGATTTTTTTATCATTTATATCAAAATTTTTATTGAAAAAAGGCCTGTTTTTAGTATTTTTATTAACAAATATATACATATACTTAAAGTATCTGTATCAATATATGTGTATTCTAAGAAATATATTTACTGTTCATTGAGTATTGTTTATGATTTTTCAGAGAAGCAGCGTCAGAGATTGAGAATATTCTTATCGATTGGTGTAATTCGTTTGTTCAAGCTACTTGTTAAAAGATCACTTTACTTGAAAGCATCATTCTGTATGTATCAATATTGATTTTATTATCTGGGTCAAAGTGATAATCATTGCTCTGATTTATATCCATCAAGTGAAATACATTTTGCTGTGTTTCAACCCTTTGACTTTTGATGCATTCACGCCCTTGAAGCGCTATTTATAGATTTCAAATTTGTTTCTGTGGAATAAATAACATTTTGGAGTCACTAACACTATATCATCTTTTTTAGTCTCTATTTTAAAATGCCCAAATTCATCAAAAATAGCTTTGAGAATTCCTGACTTAAATGATCTACATCACTCATCTTTATAAATGATGAATTGACGGCCATTCCAAATACTTCTACCTTAAACAATAGTGCCATACATATGCCTATCCGCAAACCATATATTAACAATCTCCAAATTGTGGTTGTGTTCGGTGTTACTTTATGCTTATGCCACTTTACAGTAATATAATTCCTGGATAGGAAAAGCTCAGTTATGTTATTATCAATTTTGGATACAAACGCATCATATGCCTTGAAGTGTACAAGAAGTGCACATAATGTATCATGCTTTCTTTGCACAAATCTCTCTTATAAAGTCTTAATTGCTAGTGTACAGAATTCCCTTAGAGCTTGATTGTATTCTGTATCTTTTGTCTTCTTAAGCTCATCTTGATTCTTCACCGTTAAGCTTTTTAAAGTACTTATCGAAAATCGGCTTTGAGCATTTTTCCTAATATATTACATTTGTGAAATATCTAATTCATATTTCTTCGAGCGTTCTATATCAAAACTTGTTAGTACGCATTTATCAGAGTCGTAATGTTCCCAGTCGAGTCCTTGACCTTTGATTCGGAGTAGTATAAAACTTGGATTGGGTCTTTTTTTCACATTTTATACCCGAATCATGTCTTCAATATATTTTTGTATTTCATTAGGTTGCCCAATTAGAAATTCCTTATCACCATCACATAGAGATATAGCGATGTAACATCATTTGAACTCATTTTAGAAAACTCTCCAAGTTTTATGTTTGTTCTTTCTCCATATATGTTTTTGCAAATAAAATCCTCATAATAGGGTGCTTGACAATTGGAAGCTTAAATCCATTATAGGCACTGGGTTTGAATAATAAATATGTTATTAATACTGCTTTAGGAATTGTCTCAATACGCGTGTTAGTTAGAATACGTACAGCATCTTTGCTCATAACGAAGAATTCTTTTAAGATTTTAGCATCAATAAGCACATACTCAGAGATATGCTCTTAATTTTCATGGATAAATATCTCAAGCTTACCTTTATATCTTTTTTGTTACACCCCTGCATGCTTGAAAGATAGTTTACTCATTTCACATTGAAATAATTTACATACATAGGCGAGCAGATAATACAGTATATAAGATAGATCAATGTATTTAAAACTTTTACATGCAAAGGATAGAATGGAATCTTTAGCAATGAGAGTATGCTTGGGTAGAAACTCCTTACTGGTAAATTCGTCTAACAGTAAAAAATTATCTAAAAAGGAGTTGTTGAATTCAAGAAGGCACACTGTGCAGTGCAAACTTTGCTTGTCCAGTAAATCAGCAAGAGACATGCTATAATGATTAAGACTGACTTTTTCTCATACAACGCCCTTTGGGTTGCCTTTATGCATGGCTAGAAGTATTGACCAAGTTTGCATGACTTTGGATTGTAAGTTGCCTCTTAGTCAAAGAAGTAATAAGATGCTGCTTCACTACAATCTTCATCAGGCTTAATTGCTTCCTAGTATTGTGCATATTCATTAACCCCCAAATTTTCAATTACACGTTTAGCTCTATATTATCAAACTATTATGTAAAAGTGGTTGTCTTTCAGTAATAAATTAGCCTTGATATCATAATTTACTTTAGTTTTGCATATGTAATTGTGCAATATTTCAAGGACTGTGAGCCACCTCTATGATCAACTATATGCATATCTTGAGTGTCTATTATTAAATTGACAGCAGCCTCAAAAATAGGTTTGAGTAAGTGTACATGTGCAACATCAAGCTATACTCATGGAGCATCATCAATAGCTTTCCTGATATTATCTTCATTGCAAAAAATGAGTTTGGGTGATGAGAATTTTAAAGTATCGAATTAAACAGTTATTATTAAAGGAAATAATATCTTTGATGACATAGAAGTTATGCTGAGTGTCTCCAATGCCACCACCAGTATTATCGGGGCGAGTAATCATATTAATTTCTTGGGAGATGAGATTGAAATTATGAATATGCTCTAAAGAGTTATCCAAGTTGTAATAGAAGTTACCATCCTACAGTTCCTTCCCGGTCATAAGATGATGTACACAGTTGAGCGATTAAATGCGATTGATACCAGTGTAACGGAACGAAAAGCAAAGAATATTTTCATCAATACCTAGAAAGCTAACAACAAAATTGTTTGGAAAGTCTTGAGCATTGTTGAGAGCGTTATTAAAAATATTAACTAGTTCACTATGTGTTGGAGGGTTGTTATCACCTGGTAATCAATAATGAATCTCACAAATACCTGTATTAGTTGTTCTAACTGAATAATTATACCATTGATCGAATTGAAATAGTTGGATAGAGGGTTCAGAAGCATATCCAATATTCATTAAGGACATCCGGTACTTGATACCGGCCATACGCAAAAACTCCATGGGACAGTATTGTTAGAGAAATTATAGTCGTTTTCAGAAACATACTGCCCTATATGAGATGCCACCTCGTTGAACTCAGGTGGTTGATTTTCTGAGTTGGAATTCATTTTGTGATGCTTTTACAAACTATACTTTGTGTTAAAATTTAGTCTTACTTTATCATTAAAATATATAAGGGAACGATATAATAGAAAATAATTGTCAAAGCTAGACCTCTCTGTCCGTTTTAGTACTCTGTCATCAATACAATCCACGGTAAATAGTAATTTGAATAATTAGTCCTTCTTACCAGGGCTTCGCGACCTTTGGTCCCTACACCTTTATATTAGCTTTTGTTTCAATGTAAATAATATCCTCGAAACCTGGTAATAGGGGAGTCAAACACGATCATTGATCGAGAGAGGGGTAGAAATCCAAGAATGACCAGAATGTTCTAAGGTGTAAAACGCTTCAGGAAATGGGCCTTCGATAAGGATTTGACTGGCTCAATCATATTCTCAAGAATTTAGATGTAAGCCAACCTATCCAGAAGACTCTGAACGGGATACTAAATCAAGGATTGGTAGAATGCACTGAGATATAGCATGGAGAGAAAATATTGATGCTCACAATACAATCACTCATAACATATCCGAACACCTATCAGTATGAGCCTCCTTCAGAATGGGAATTGATGATAACTCATACAAAAAGAAAATCTCAAGAAGCATACCAAGAACAATTAATATTCCGGTCTAGAAAAAATAGTCTCGAGCCTAATCATTAACACAAATGACATGCAACTGAACTGGTCCTATTGAAAGATCAGCTTAATTGACCAATCTGCCGAATTAGATGCCATTACATCCATAATCAAAAAAAGAAATTAGATCCGTCTAGAATATGATTGAACACTTAAAGGACAACTGTAAAAACCACTTAAGTGACAACTGGATTAAAACTTATGAAAATACGAAAACCATATTCATCAAACTGCTAACAAAAGGTATAAATCCAACATAAAAAGGAATAAGAAGATCTAGATCAGAAAAGAAGAGAACATCCCTAAAATAATGCTCAAGAAAATCAAACTCAACTCAGTAACAAGACCCTTAAACTCGATTTTAATAGAAAATGATAAAAATAACTAAAAATAGTCACAACGTCAATAAAGACATTTCTACTTTCTACAGTCAAGTCTTTGAGAAAGACGAGACAGTGTTACAAGATATAGATGATTTCATAAATCCATATTTAGAATATAACGAAAAAGTCAAGATAACACGCATGGAAGTTCGAATCCTCAGAAGCGAAAACACATTGGACGACATCAAAGGAGCTATTAAAGAAGCTCCAAGGAACAAAGTACTAAGACCGGATGGCATCTCTGTTGAGGTCTACATAAAGGTCTCTAAACATATAACCCTGACATTACACACTCTACAACAATTTCATGAAGGGGCAGGATATCCTTCGGCTTATCTCATCCCAATGTACCCTAATCTTTAAAAAGAAAGGAGGGAGAAGAGAGCCAGGTAATTGGAGACCTATCTGCTTATTGAATACTAACGGAAAGCTCCACTCCAGGTTAATAGCCAAATACCTTTAGACCACAATATGCAGAAAAAAACTAAACAAAAAACAGTTTGGCCCCATCGATAGTAGGCCAATTTAGGCTAATATCTGGTGCATAAAAAATAAAACAGAAATAGGCACATAAGTATATATAATGACCATATTGCTTTCTTGGGCTTAGAGAAATGATATGATAGATTATCGTGATCATGCATTAACCATCTATTAGCTCCTAACAACATGCCGAAAGAGATCATGAACTATCTAGAGGATTATATGGATAACTAACAATGCACGCTATTAACTCCATTTTACCCCAACCAGGCTATCTCAATTAACAAAGGCTTAGACACGTGGATCTGTCGTCCTCATTACATTTCAATACCACCATAGATCTCCTACTACACTCAATTGAAAGCAAATCGAGTGGGACCAATCACAATAACAATAAAATTAAGATGCTACCATTTGCGGATGGCATAGCAACAGTGATAAGAAACACGGAAGAATGGACAATGCTAAAATAAATGCTATCGAAACGCTTCAGAGCTTTAAATGCCAAATTTAGCTATAAGGAAACTGCCTGGTTAAGATTAAGGAACATCGGTTTTGAAGCCATAAACGAAGAAAGTCCCCAAAGTATACTGACTAGGTGCCTGGAAGTTCTCCTGAACAAAAAGAGAGTGAACATCACAGCTAACGTTAATCACATCAAAGATAAAATCTACGAGGATTTCAATTCTTGGAAAAGCAAAGGCAATCTACAAGTTCATGCTGATGATCTTTCTATACTGGGCTCATATCATACCATTTGGCTAAGAACTTATGAATGAGGTCGACAAGATAATCAAACAAGTGGTCTAGTATCCTGACAAACCGAGAAGAACTATGGAAAGGTTGCAAACTCACCAATTCTATCGAAGGCTTAATTCACTAAAGCACCATAAATTATATGCTAAGATTTACCACTATTCCACTAATCCATAATTCATCTCAACAATGAAAGATCCTCTAAGGAACTTGCATTTAGCATCTAGATCTATACTATTCCAAGCACTTACAGCTTCCGTTGACAACTGAAGTGTAATGATTCAGCATACACTCAACGGGTCTTCAAAACAAAAATAAAAGCGATCTTGGGCATTGATGCCTGTACTGAAAAAAGGGGTTTAACAGATGAACATTGGAATTCACTTTACCTTAGAACCACCAACCTACCGCTTACTTTAATACGTAAATTAACTTTATTAATGAGATCAATTATAATCCCTCTAACTACACAGGCACCATTTATCTGCCCTCAGTTAAAAATGCCAGAATATCCTACGAAAGTCCCCCAAGCCTCTGGAAAACCATTCATAACACGAAAATCCCTCTGAAAATAAAAGCAATCACTTAGAAACTTCTTGCCAGTGCAATATTTATCCCGGCATGACTACCAGAAGATCACGAAGGAAAGAAGTATTCGTATGGTTGTGGCAAGGATGACTCATCAACTCGCAGGTACTACGATTGTGTGAGATTCGCTGACATCTGGATGACTTCCCCTGTCCATATATAAGGAGAAACACAGTAAGTCTATACACAAAGCTCCTAAAAATTAAAAAAAATCCTAGATTCCAACCCATTCTGGATCCTCTTAAATAACAGAACTGTCTATGCAATTACATATCATATTCATTCCCCATATATAACAGGCATGAAATCTTGAGATCCAATTGATATGAAAGATCCAGATTTTGAATAATGGAATAGAGTAATGACCTTCTCTATGTCAAGTGTACGCCCAAGAGAAACTGCGTAATAAGGGGAAACTCTGCCCTATCCAAGCTAACAAATATATTGTCGCGGATCGGGAGGTCCGCTCGCCATCCAACTTCAACCATTCGTCTTTATTCCTAACGTGATCCACACACAAGTACGTTACACAATCCTTGTACAATGCGAAATTCGGGACAGCTACAAATGGTGTTTCAGCATATTGGCTAGGGACTGATAGCACTATAAAATCGCCACTGAGCACATATTTGCTCGGTGGTTCACCTCGATCAGGGTCAAGCACTGGATCTCGACATTTTAATGAAACTCTTTAAAGTATCTTGTTAGCCACCCTTGACCCGTTTTATCGAATCATCCTGATCCTTATTACCAGGTTACTTCCCAGCAGATCTGCAATATTTCCTCACGGTCTAAAAAATAGTTTTAAATGCTCCCTATTCCATAATTCCAACAGACCCCTATTATCCGATTACCCCGACATTATCACATCCATACACTCCAAATGATTGGAGTACTACCGATTCATCTAGCTTATGGGATCGAATTTACAATATATGTTAAATTTTTTCCATAGAATATCTATTTATCTCTTTTTGAATATATATGATGAGGTTAAGATCAAAATACGTATTGTATGTAACACTGTTTGCAGCTATTTTATACGTCTGCATCAGGACTTTTGGTAGGAGAAAGCAAGGTAAGGATATAAGCAAATACTTGACATGGGAAGTACCCGGCTTTGCATATTTCAACAATCAGTTAGTCTTGCACGTTTCATCAGAAGCTTATAAGATTGGGGGTAGAGAAATCATACATCCTCCGTTGCGCTTTCCACCCATAAAGAACACGCATGAAATGCATGTCGAGCTGGGCCAGCTGTATGAGATAGATGATAGTGTCAGTAAAGATACATATATTGATGTTGATACGATAAATGAAGCTCTAAAGTCAAATGACAAATACATCAGAGTCACAAATAAACATGAATCATACTGGGCATACATGTATATAAGGTTCGTGGTATATAACTTTGTACTTGGGTTCAAATCTAACACACACAAGATCATGAGCAAGTATGTGTATAAGCATAATGGGCCGATAGCTAAATGCGTAAGACTAGCAAAGGAGAAATATCCAGTTTCAGATAGTATAGGCGTGCATATAAGAACATGGGCTAAAGATGTATCGTTGGCTAATTCCAATGAATGTGAAAGAATATATGGAAACAATCCTCTAAAGCTATTATGGTCTTGTAGAACAGATATAAATACTCTTAAAAGATCGATAGATTGGGTGCATTATAATGAACCTATACTTGTAGCAACAGACGATGAACGTTCTGAGATCCTTCACGATCTATATGGTTTATATCCCAATGTACAAGTTGTTGATTACAATCTTCTATTGAAACAATGCTTTAATTCATCAGAGTTGACATCGACAGAAGCTAATTTATTCACAGACGAATGGATGCGCACTCATGGGGTAGCTATCATAGACAGTGAACTCATGGTAAATTCCAAGATATTTATAGGCAATGTATTTTCAACATTCTCGAACATAGTTGCTATAAAGAGGGAAAACAACAGCTATTTTGTACAAAATACACTGCAGTATTTGGTGCAAAGATTCTTGTATGTATGGATTTGTACGGGTATAATATTGTTAGCATTACTTATATATAAATTAGTGTATTTTAAGAATACACAAATTAAAAGTATGAACATGATAAACCAATAATGGTTAAACAAGATCATGCATATCCACTAAAATTATACTCTTATACAATCCAAGTTATTACCATAGTTCATTGGTAGTAAATTCTCCATACATAATGACAATGGGTGATAAAATATATATCAACGTGTAGGATTGTCATAGAACGATATTGTATGATCTTGGTAGAAATAGGATAGCTCTTAATTCTGATATATAACATTTCCAGGTACATTCTTTTTTCCCTTCGACTCCTTTTTTCTCTTTAATCTGCTGTTTTTTGTGGATCTGCAAATTCACCATAATTTATTATTGCTATTATTCTAATTTTATTATTTAATTATATCGATGTGGTGATTAAAAAATAAAATAATTATATCTAAGCTTTCAGTCATTTATAATTTCAACTGTTTTATCTTATTAGATCTCTTTAGTTTAGAACTTACCAGAGAATTTATGTTCTCCAAAATCAATTATTTTATCTAGGTGATAGCATTCCTTTTGAATCACTTTTTGTGAATATGTTTACAACATTCATATTTAATTATAAAAATGACATTTAGGATTAAGATTTAAATTTTCGATTTTAAATTTATTTAATATAAATGATGAAAACTGACATCATAATGATTTATAGAAACTTTGATTAATGCTTAAAGGGGTTCGTTTATATAAAACAACACAGATTAATTATTTATTTTTTCAACTATATATATATTATCAGACTATTGAATATTACACACAATAGCTTTGATATTCAATTCACAAAATCAAATTAATTTAATATTGGTAATAATTGTGATAGAAAATAAGCTATGGAAAAAAACTAGAATATTTTTTTACTCCTATACCACTTTAATGAGATGTTAAATCATTAATTTACTCATATAACCTAATCTGGAAATTTAATTTTTCCTGAAATAATCAATAGTTTAATTTTGATATAAAAAAATTAAATAATTCAATTCAATAATATTTTGATAATTGATTAAGTTTCTATTTATAAGTATATATTTTTATTCAATATATATAATTTTTTAAGTTTCAATTATGAAAATATCTTGAATCCAAAATTAATTGATATTATAGAGAGCTCTAATTAATATTCAACAGTTACTCTTATTACTTAAATTCTCATCAATACCTTAATATTATTTTTGATATTATTTTTTGGTCAATCAATATATAACTAATAGTTTCAATACCATAGATTTATATGAAATTATAATTATTTAAAAAAATTTTTAAATTTTGTCTTTTAAAATCAAATCGAATCTCAATTTCAATCGATATGTAATTGTAGAGTTACTTTTGATTCATAGACAGGGGAAGTTAAAATACATTAGAATTGACTGAGTAAATTTCTAGTTACCAATTTTTTGGAATTAACAATATTTTATATTAAATAAGAAAAACAACAGTTTATTTAAAAGAGATACAAAGATTATCAAATACAACATTGATTATTTATTCATTGTTAAAGATAATTACATAAATTTAATACACTATATTAAAGGTCCAAGTAACCAATGAATGAATGAAATCAAAATTTCAACACTTTAAGTCTATAGAAATCCAGTTTAATCAGATAAATTACAAATAAATTTTAATTGGGAATCAAATACCAGAATTTATATTTACAAGATTTTTAGTGATTCATTTTGATTTAACTAAATCAATGATATAAATTTTTTAAATCATTTTATAGTTTCTAAATTTTAATATTATTGTAGTAAAATCAAATAATATTACCAATGATATTATTTTTTACCTTAGATTTATTGTCAATAAATTAATTTTTGAAATTTTTATATCAACTTAAATAAATAAATTATACTAATAATTTTTAGCTAATTCAACCCCAGAAATATTTCTGATCTAACTAATAAACCTCAATTTTTTACTTTATTATCTATTTTTTAAATTAATATTAATCAAATAATAATATTATTCTCTTATTATTCTTATGCTAAAAACTAAGATATGGAAGTTAGAGAGTTTTGGATTAAATTGAAGAATGATAACACTTGGAGATTGTATAAGTATGAATATTGGATAGTTATTTATTAAAAATATATATTGATTATTATAGTGAGAAAGAGCAGAACCAAAACGTTTGTTTAATTAAGGAATATGGAAAGTTTTATAAAATAAGTGGTAAATTATGCATAGAATATATAGAAATGGATAGGATGTATGACCCCTTTATCAATATTATTTTCAATATCCCTTTTATAAAGATATATTTAACAATACGAAGCTTAAATCCGTGTATAAATTTGTAAATTTCTTCTTATGAATATTAATATGAATTTCTCTTAACGTTATTTTGAATTTGCCAATATACTTTCATTATAATTCCTTTCTATTAAATATATCTATTATAAATCTTTCTTACTTTAATGGCAAAGAATATTTCTAGCAGATTAAATATATAAGGTTTGGAAAAATGAAATATGACGATATAAATTATTTAGTTGATAGCTGATCTTAATTTGGCCTTTAACTAAATATAGCTTTTTAAGGAGAGATTATTCAAATATATTTATAATATGTAATATGAATGTTGTTAAATAATTGTAATAAAAATAATATATATATATAATTACTTCTATCATTATTATTATTATTATTTAATTTAATTTAATTTTGATATAATTTTAGTAAATATTGTATAATATAAAAGGAAATCATCTCATTCAAAAATATATTGTTTTTTAGATAAAATACATTAAAGTCATTAATAAAATTTAATATTAGCCATTTATTAACCTATAAAATTTAGTTATAAAATTATAGTTATTTATATATTTATTAATAACTTAATAAATTCTAATTTAAATCAATTTATATTATATTATATAGTTAATATATATTTTTTATTTAAAATAATTCATATATATTTGAATTTATTGAATAATTAATGAATGTGTTAATTTTAAAATTTTATTTAATTCAGT
>JNEM01010231.1:0-11807 GCA_000697335.1 Conidiobolus incongruus B7586
ATTATTAATTATGATTATAAATTATAATAAATAAACTATTCTTATTTAATTTTTAAAAGAAAATCAATTAATAATAAATTATATTATTTTTTAAATAAAATTATTTTTAATTAATATTTTTAATATTATTAAGGAAACTTATTATTTAGTATAATAATTATAAAATATATGATGTTAAAATAGTAAAAACTTTTAAATCAAAAATAACTAGAAAAAACTATTATATCTAGTATTTTTTTTAGATTATAACCTATATAATTATAATTATTTCAAGTAATTACAAAACAAGTTTATAAAAAAAATTTTACAAAAAAATTTAAAAACTTTTTAAAATATTAAATCTCAATATTTAATAAAAAATGCTATTTTTTAAGTATTAGAACTTTACCAGAAATATAGCAAAAAGTTATTAGAAATAAAAAAAGTATTAAATTTCATATTATATTATTATTTTGATTTATTATATTTTAAAATATTTTTTTTTCAATTACAAAAAATTCCTATTATTTAAATTACAAATTAATAAATATATTAAAAAAGTGATATTGAAAATTAATTTGAATAACCTAATCAAATCAATGTCAATAATTATAATATAGAAGTTAGTTGTTTGCTATTTCAAATTATAATAAAAATCATCAATGGATTTGATAGCCATACTAATAGATAATTTACTTAATGTTTATTAATTAAGTATTAGAGTATTTTAAAAATTAATAACTCAAGATATAACTCATGGTTAAAAAATGGAAATGGAAATTGAAAACTATCTCAAGTTGATTAATCATATAACTATTATAATCCTTTATATGCTTATTTTTTCTTATTAATGAATTAATAATTAATAAAGAAATTTGATATTTATTGTATTTCAATGGCCTGGCTTTGTAGAGCAGTTCATTGAATTTTTAACTAATGTGTGCATTTATGTTATTTCATCCTTGTATTAATCATAAAAATTCTGCATTTTTTCG
Organism: Conidiobolus incongruus B7586; assembly: GCA_000697335.1. Lineage (NCBI taxonomy): Eukaryota > Fungi > Entomophthoromycota > Entomophthoromycetes > Entomophthorales > Conidiobolaceae > Conidiobolus > Conidiobolus incongruus. Next base: position 975 of record JNEM01010231.1, read on the forward strand.
GAACATACTATTATATTTTGAATATTGCAATAACTATAATTAATATAATATTTAAAATCATATTTAAAAGTTATTTGTTTCAATAATATATAGAAAATATATAGTAAATTTTCATAATGAATCAATTATTTTCTCAAATACTAGATTTGAAATACTGTATTTATGAACTTGGATGCGAAAAGGTGATTTAGATGTAATTTTTAAAAAACAATTTTGAAATCTATAAATGAAAATATAAATAGTTAATATTGAATCATTGAAGTTTCCAACTATGATTAGATATAATCCGTGTCATTAGCTCTATATTTTCATTCACTTTGAAAAAAATGTCTTGTGTTTACTAAATGAGGAAATTGTGACAATATAATTTCATTTTGAAAATGAATTCTTAAAATTTGAATATAAAATGAATTATTATTCACAAATCCATGTCACTTTGGTTGATTAAATTATAAATATAAATACTAGTAATCATAATGTTAGAGTAATATTCAATTCAATAATTAATAGTATATTGTGCAGATGTGGCTATATTTATTAGGCTGACTTTATATAATATAATTTGCTGAAATAGTTAATATGATTATTAAATTGATCTTGAATATACTAACATATTAAATTTGTAAAAATCGAATGAATTTTTTTATATAAAATAGATTAATTTAATTGAGATCATACAAATTAAAAAAACAAGCTTTCAATATACCAACAAAATATTTATTATTTGAAGTCATTTCATTTATGTTATAAATTAAATGAATGTTATATTCTACTTGTTTGAATCCATTAATCGTCATCTGGGCGTCAGCAATTTAGAATATATTTATTGGTAATTATATAATTTAACATCCTTTTCTAACACGTTATATTTATATTGTTTTAAATATAATACTTGTATATTTTTTGATTTTAAACAAAATAGGTTGAATATGGTTTAAAATTACATGCAATTAAATTATTTCACTTTTAAACAATATTTTGAAAATTTAAACTTGTGAATAAATTCATATTTGATTATTAACAAAAGGGATAATAATATAACATTTTATTTCTATCTTGTATGGAATATAAAAATCAAATACCATTTGTGTTGAATATATATATATATATATATAATCATCTGATATATTATCACAAAATTCTTTTTATTGCTTTTACAAATTTAATCACAAATCAAGAAAACTATATTCACATAGTGATTTAATAAATCACAATTTTATATTCAATTTACAAGTTCAAACTACCAATTAAATTCCATCATCTATTTTGAATATCTCCAATAATACAAAAGCTACTATAATAAAATTATATCAACTTTAATTCTGAGATTTGGGTAAATACAAATTTTAAAAAATGCAATAAAGCATTTGAATATTAGAGTTATCATTCAAAAATAAATGATAGAATTCATATGGCATTTTGGGCGTTTTTGTATAAATGGATGGATCAAGATTACATATTATTTATCCATCCTATTACTGAATAAAACCTGAGAATGAAAAAAATATTTTTAAACATATTTAATATTCAATAAAGATTTTAAGGTGATTTAATATAACTATAATTATTTAGATTTAATAAACATCTAGATAATCGAGAAAAATATCCAATAAGATTAATTTTTAAAATAAATACATATTCGATTTAATTCTAAATTTGTTTATATAAATTTGATTCAATTTGTTACTCTCTTTTTTATACGATTTTAATTTTTTAAAGTGAATTATTGTCAGTTATTGCAATATGACAGGTTAGTCAATGATCAATGATTTATTAAATGCTGTAACTAATCGATATTACTCAGGTCAATCTATGCTCTGTCAAGTTCACCATGCTTACCAAGCAACCCAACAGGATGAGCTCACGCTCCATGTCAATGACGTTATTAAAGTTACCAATACCGAATTCGACACCTGGTGGGTCGGAACGAATATTATCACTGGGGAAGAGGGTTGGTTCCCTTCAAATGTATGAAATTTAATTAAAGTGGTCACTTTTTACTAATAGCTGCTTATTTTAGTTTGTAATGGCTTTGAGACCTGTTTCTCAAACTCAAACAGAAGGTAAATAAACAAATTTCCCAAAATATTTGACATATTTATATTTTTTTAGAAGAAAAAGTGATAGCTGCTTACGATTATATAGCTCAAGCACCTGACGAATTAAACCTAACTAAAGGCGATATTATTATAGTGTTGGAAAAGGAAGAAGGATGGTGGAAAGGTGAATTGAACGGAAGAGTTGGTGTATTCCCAGCTAATGTAATTTATATTATTTCCTAATATTTCTTAAATTTAATTCGATTTTTAGTTTGTTAATGAATACCGCCCTCCTCAAAACAAACCACCAAGTTCTGGTAAGTTTTTTATTAGTCAATTTATTTAATATTTAATTGAAATCGTTGAATTTTTCTAGAATTACCTCCCCAACCTCAGTCTCAAACTCAGCCTCAACAACCTCAAACGCAACTTCCACCACCACCTTCAACCCAAATTGAGACAGAGGATCCAACTAATGTCGAGAAAGAAATCAAAAAAGGTATATATTCTTTTTCAATATTTTGAAACATTTAATTTTAACAATATTTTTAGATCCTTCACCTTCAATACCCGCTCAGCAATCTCAAGGTAAAATCTTAGATGAAACTTATTGATATATTTATGTATTCACTTAATAAATTTTAGAGTCAATTCCTGATATTGAACAAAAAGAAACTCATAGTGAATCAAAACACCAAGGTAAATTCGTTGTTATAGTTAAAGTTTATTATAACTTACAGTGAAATAGAGCATAGTAAGAAGAAATCCATTTCTGATAGTAATTCTACATGAGTTGGCATTTATATCATATTATTTATACATACACTTTTAGAATTAGGAGCTTTTGGTGTTAAGAAAGGAGGCATTGGAGGTTTATTCAGTGGAGGAGTACCAGGATTAAGAAAAAGTCACTCTAAAAAACATAAAGATCCCGTAGATCATGATCACGTAAATTTTCTTTATATATTTTTTAGCACAACTCTTATTTTTGTGGACTTTTTAGAAATCAAATATTGATGAGACTGGACACCATGCTGGAGATTCCAATACTGATTATTCTCCACGCCAGCATGAAGAAGTTGTCGCTCCTTCAGATGCAGTTCGTCCAGTAGATAACAAATCTCAATCTCAACTTTCAAGCATTCCGAGTGATTTAAGCAACAAAGTAGATTTAGATTTGTCTCATGAAGGTCCTCTGAATATTCTTGGATTGGATCAAAAATCTCAGGAGTTAATAGCTGAAAGCTCAGATATCATTTCCAAAGCTGTTAATGAAATTCCAATTCCAAAGACATCAAAATCTCTTGATTCTTCGTCTTATAATAAAATTAAACTACCACCAATCCCTTCTCTCACTTCAAAGAGTCAACAAAATATCGATGAAGAAAATATTAGAGATGAAGAGGCGGAGCAAGTTGAAGATCATAAAGATCAGGATGAAGTTCCAGAACAAAAAGGCACTAGCGATACCACTAAAGCTAGATCTGCCGACACAATTGAAGCTCCTCCTTTAGTTTTGGGTCGTGTTATTGAAGACTATAGCCCAGAATCATCAGGTGAATTAACTTTAGTAGTGGGTGATGTCATTACAATCTTGGAAGAACGAGAAGATACATGGAAAGGTGAGAAAAATGGAATCAAAGGATATTTCCCATCACATGTAAATCCAACAGTATCCTTTAATTGAACTATAAAAATTAAATCCTTGATATTAGGTTGTGGAAAAAATTCAAACTGAAACTCAACCAGCTACGAGTGAGGAAGTTCAACCTAAAAAGACAGGTAATAAGTACATATTATATTTATAATATTATATTAACTTGAATAATTTTAAGATTTCAAACTGGCTGCATATGGAGTTAAAAAAGGAGGATTGGGAGGATTGTTTGCAGGAGGAATTCCTGTACCTCGTAAAACTAATTCTTCCGATCAAGTTCCAATCTCTCCTGTGAAACAACCACAAGAAGTAATATTCAATTAATCATAGCTAACATTTTTCTAAATAATTCAATATTTTAGTCTCAAAATCAATTGCCTATAATGCCCAAGTTGAAACCGGTCCGAAACAGCCAAGTTTCTATTGACAGAGGATCTCCCACATCCCCATCAAATAGAATACCTAAACCTCCCACTGTTACTTCCAAAATTTCTAGCGATGAGCTTAGTCAATTTTTAGAAGATGAACCTGGCTCACTTGTTGATTCTGTCATTAGCAAATATAGTCCTAAGTTGGAAGAAGGTATACCATATAATTTTTATAAAATGATTCCATAGTAAAAATTTTTAGGTCTATCTCAAATATCAGAGTCTGAAGTTCCTCAAAAGCCTACCCCATTTTCTAATATTGAATCGCCTGAAACTTTAGCGGCTCAGGATAGTTTATCCTTAGTTCCTGAGAATCTTGATTTGCAGAGTAAGGATACAAATGTCAGTCTCGAATCAACTCGACCAGAATCCACCCGTTCAATTGAATCAGTTGATAGATCGTTTAAGCGAGAAGATTCATTTGAATCTAATAAGAGTCCTCAAGCCGTTCTGAATGAAGAACTCACCTCAAAATTCCCATCTAAGAAAGAAAATTCAAATACCACCTCTTCTGCACCTAAATATAATAGATCAGAATCAAGCGAATCCTTTAAGAAAGCTAGAGATTCTTTCCAGAACGAACTTGGATCCAGAATTTCTCAACAAAGTTCATCTCGGTCCCAATCCATCGAAGCACCTTCCAAACGTCAAGATTCCTTCGAGTCATTCAAGAGTGCTAAGAGTCAACAACAAGACGACCAAAGCTCTAAACTTTCATTGAAAGAAGAATTGACTCAAACTCCACCCGAAGATCTACCCAAAAAGCGCCAAGATTCTATCGACTCAGTCAAGAGTGCTAAGAACTTATTCCAAAACGAGCTGAGCTCCAAATTAGCAAATCAAAGAAGCTCCATCCAATCAACAAAATCCATTGATAGGCCATCATTGGATCAAACTACCGACGAAACCAGTCGGACTGACGATATCCCAGAGCAAGATCTCACTGAGGCTCAATCTTCAATTCCCCAAGAATCTATCCAATCTGCAGCAGTTCCTGAAACTCGTCCAAAGAGACAAGAATCATATGAATCTGCTAAAAGTACTACTAACGCATTCCAGGATGAGCTCAATTCTAAACTTTCTGTGAAAAAGAATTCAGCTCAATTTATTCCTTCGGTTGAAAAAATTCAAATTTCTCAAGGTTCTAATGAATCTAATCAAGATATTGAACATACTTCTGATAATCAAAGTTCTAACCCCACACCTCCAACGTCTGACTCTCAAACAATACCTTCATATGATGAACCTATCCAACGTAGCTATTTTGCTTCTCTTCCTTCACTTGTCCCCACTACCCCACTTTCTAAGCATGTCCTAGCAATGCCAGTTACGTAAGTTAATTTCGTCCATATATTTAATTTATCAATTCTTACCTTTTGAACAGCCCTACAGAAGTTCAAGGCTCCAACCCCACAGAAACTCACGCCGCTGATGTTTTGCCTGATTATCATGAAGTAAGTCATATTTATTAAATCAATATAACCAATAATATATAATTATTCAATTTAGGGAGATCACCCACAACCCGTTAGCGAGAAAACTCCTGAATCATATGGTAATTCTCACTTCTCACAATGTTTATAACGACTCATTGATATATTGCTTATTAGCTAAATTAGGATATGAAAATGCTGAAGATCCTTCAGATCTTTCTCCACCCCCTATGTATGACGATGAACCTACAACAAGTACCTCCCAAAATAATCAAATTCCTTCCGAATCTACCATCCAAAAAATCGATGAACCAGTTGACAACATTCCTACCAATTCTACTTCCAATCCACTCCCATCTCTTCCTGACCATGCTAAAATTGAAACTTCTGTTAGCAATTCTGAGCTTGAGTTAAATTATGATATTAAATCAACTGTTATTGATGAAAATCCCGATAATAGAGAGGAATTGAGTGCTAAAATAAGCACTCAAGATGAAAAGGCTGACCAACTTAAATCTATTGACCAAGAAGTAGTTGATGAAAATGGGGAACAGATTCAAGAAAAAGAAGTTACCAATACAACTTCTGAAGAGATAGCATCTCAACCACAAGGTTCATCCGAGGAATCAGAAAATAATGAAATTGTTGAACAAGTTTCTAAACCTGAACCCGAACCTTCTCCACAGCCCAGTATCCTAGCCACTGCTTCAAGTTCAGATAGTCCCAAATTATCCCACGCTACCAGAGCACGTGCTGGAGGTCGTCGTGCTGGACGATCCGCAGCACCTCCAAGAACTCCAACGGTATCGCAAACAGAATTACTAATGAAATCTATGGAAAAAGAGGTAAATAATACAATCAATTTCCATCGACAATCGATTAATTTGTTTATAGATTCAAGAAGAGAAAGAAACATCACAACGTGAAGCAGCTCCTAAAGAAGAAGCTGCTGAAGCGACATCAGAAGATACTCCCAAAGAAGTCAAGCCTTCTAGCATTAAGGGTCGAATTGCCACTCCATTTGCTGGTCTTACAGGCGGGGCACCTCCTAAACTTCCAACCAACAAGCCTAAAGCCGTTCTCAACCGCTTCAACCCAGCCAATACAGCACCCGCATCAACCAACTCATCCGAGCTCATGCGCAAACTTGCACAGCGCTCAGGAGCTCCTGACCACATCAAAGAATCAGCAAGTAGAGAACCCGCTGGCTCCTCAACAAGTGGCCAGCCACTAACCTTACAAGATCGCTTGAAGGAATGGGTCAGAAAAGAACTCGATGTGGTAAAACAAGACTTCATGGCGCAATTGAACCACGAGCGCGAACTAAGAACTAAATTGGAAGCCCAAGTCAGAGAAATGCAAGCGCTCTTGGGTATTGAACCATCTACCTCTGATCAAGTTGAAGTGCCAGCAGCTGACGACGCTGAGTAATTTAATCGTTTCATATAGTATTAATAAATGCCATTTATTTCCATTAACAAATCATTTTCATCAATATTTATAAAATATCATTTAAAGCAATTCTATTATTAATATGCTTATTATAAATCAATAAATTTGAAGATATTTTTGCTAGATTAATTATTAGCTAACATTATTTGTAAATATTAATGGCATATTTAGGGTGAAATTTTTTAAATTCTCATTAAACTGAAATTCTTGTCAAATTTATAAAATTAAAATAATTAGATTTTAATGATTAAAAGTAAAATGTTTTTATAAAAATAAAATGATAGAAATGATAGTGAAGTATTAGAAATAAATGATTTAATTGAAAAATATGAATCTAAAATTCAAATGATTAAAAAGTTTCTTCTTCGTCATAAGGTAGATAATTAGGATTGGCATATTCATCTTGGTCGCCTTCTGGGCTAGGTAATTCAAATCCCTCCTAAATTCAAAAATTAATATCTGTCAATTAATAAAAAGTATGAGTATATCTACCTCTGTTGAGTATAATACAGATTGAATCTGTTTCAAGAATGAATCGTCCCCATGGCCCATCGCTACTTGCTTTTGGGTAAGAATTTCGATATCTCTGAGTTTATCAAAATAGAAATCGCGTTCGGATTTCATCGCGTCAAAGGATGCACTCAATTCCGTAAGCTGGCTAATTAAATTCTCTACTTCACGATTCTGCTGGGGTGTGCGACGAGGGCTTGCAGTTTGTGATTTCACAGAACCTCCGCCAACTGAGCTGACTCCAGGTCGTGTTTGGCTTGCTGCACTTGGGCCCCTAGAAGCGGGCTTAGCAGGTGCTGGTTTTGGAGTTTGTCGACTTGTGGGGGCTGGGCGAGCGGAAGGACGAGCTGCAGAGGGACGACCACTAGTTGGAGCGGCACCTCCTGGAGCGGCCTTGCGACGAGCTAAAGCGTCATAATATTCGCCAGAATGATTAGCTTCCCAAAATTTCTTTATCCATTGAACAAATTCCAGATTGTCTTGCATTTTTAATTTTACTAATTTGTCAACTGGAATTACCTAAATAAATTAATTAATAAATATGAATATTATTATTGAAGGATTTACTTTATCTATCTTATGCTTAGCGAAGACATTTTGTAAAATTTTGAAATTATTTAAAAATTCGTGTTCTCCTTTGGCATCGAACTTGACTCTATTTAAAGGAACATCACCTGAATAAAATTTATTAAATAAATATCTTGAAATACTAAAAAACTATTTACCGTATATAGAATCTAAAATTTGACAGTAGGGAGCCCCTAAAAAAATTATCAATATTAGAATATTTGTTTAATATTATATAAGTTCAAGTCAATATATTACCTGTACCACATTCTTCAATTTTATTAAGACTTAAATGACATAATTCATTAATCCACTTTAATAATTCACCACGACTTTCTCCCATTTTATACTTTTATATTATTATTCAGTTTATATTTTTAATTAATTTATTAACACACTAAGCGATTTTAATTCAACAATCTGATGATTTTGGTAATGATTTCACTTAATTGGAATTTTTAACCGAGTATTGAGTTTATGGGATTATTAGAAATAGTTATTGAAATTGGGACTGTGACGACTGATCTTTGTTTAGATTTAATGAATTAATTATTCTTTCACATATATCACACTATTTGTTTTATATTTTAAATAGTTTAGTATTAATGATTTAGTTGAAATATTATTACCCATATTTATATTATATTCACTATTAAATAAATAGTAAATTACAAATTGAAAATATTCTATCTAATTATTTGTTTTAAAAGATGAGGTTATTTAACCACTTGTTTTATATAACTATGTGGAAATTTTACTATGTCCCTAAGAACTTCCTTGATTCAATAATTATCTAGATATTGAATTAATCTTTAGAAATTAGATCAGATATTAAAATTATCCCTTTAATTGATGTAATCAAAATATATTAATATTCAGATTGAAATAAGGTGATTTCAAATAATTTCAATTCTCTACAAAGGAATCTTAAAAATGATTTTTTATCAAATATAATTTTTTTATTTTTTAGGTAAACAATATCGAATTAAATCAAATATTATAAGTAATGTCATAACCAATTCACAAATTATGAATAAAATTCTAGATACAATAATAGGATAGTTAATCAAATAATAGTCACAGATATTGATCTAATATTTAATCAATTTTGACTCACACTTAGTTAAAACAGTTTTTTTTCTAATACACCATTTTCAAAATATATTAGAATACCTTTGTCTGAAAATATTCTACTGCATTGAATTAAATTTGACTTTGAATTTTCTATACATATTTAATAATATTTAATATTACTTTTTAATATTAAACTATATTTCATATCTTCTATTTATTACAATATTTTATAGAATATACAATTATAATTCTTAATTTGGGTATATATGAGTTGATGAATTGAATCACTTTGTTAATATCATAAATAAAAGCATTGGAAATTGAATGAATAAATAAACTTGAATATATAATATTACCTATGTTTTTCCTTTTTAGTTTGCAAAGTTATATGAAAAATGGTTCTTGATAACGATACTTAGATATCATTTAAATATAACAATAAAGCTTTTTATTGGTAAATTTTTTAATCAACTTTAATTCTATAATTTAATACTACAATAAAGCCCTCTCCCATATTTTGGATTAGGATCTAATATATATTCAAATATATAGTTACTTAAAATCGATTTAAATTTATCTATTTTTATTATTGTAGTTACTTAGGTAGTAACCCACTCGACCAACTTCACCTCCCAAAGGATTATATTATGGAATTATAGCTCCCCAATATCCTTTATATCACTTTAACTTTTCTTTTTCTGAAAATGCTATATAATCTTTTACATCACTTACCGCCGATGAATTGTCTATGAAAAATCATCGTCGGCATACCTTTTGATCATCACACCTGGCCTTCTGTGAAGCTCATTCAACCCTTAACAATTCCGAATAAGAAACCTTAACTTAAACTGCTAAGCAAACCGCAAACAAGTTATTCCTGTTCCTGCTATTTATGTACTACTACCCATTGATAGAACAGCATTATATCAATATATATATATATATATATTCAAATTTAATTACTCTTAAAAACATTTCCAAACTAATTAGTAAATATATTAATTGAAATAGTTCAATCTATTGATAAATATATTATTAATATTTTTGAATAATTCTATATTAGAATATTGATTTTATATCAATATATGATTATAAGTGATATTCAATTTAGTAACCAGATTGATTATATAATATTAATATTAAATTCTATTTTTTTTCATGCAAAGTATTAAATTTTTAGATATTACTTTGTAAATTAAATAATGGGAATGTTTTGTAATTGAAAAAAAATTTTAATATATAATATATATATTATAAAATTAATACTTTTTTTATTAATAATAACTTTTTGATATATTTTTATCACTTAAAAAAATAGTTTTATTTTATTAAAAACTGAAATTAAATGTTTTAAAAACAAATTATATTTTTTTTATTTAATTTTTTTATAAGTTGGCTTTTTAATTATTTAAAAAAATTATAATCATATAGGTTATAATTTAAAGGATATATTAGATATAGTGGTTTTTTCCAGTTATTATTAATTAAAAAATTCTTTATAATTATAAACCAATATATTTTGTAATTATTATATAAAATAATAGGTTTTTCAAAATATATTAAGAATATAAATTATAAAACATTTTATTTAAAAAAAATAATGAAAAATATATTATTAATTGATTTTTTTAAAAATTAAATAAAAATAATATATATTATTATTATTTATTATA
>JNEM01010236.1:0-14868 GCA_000697335.1 Conidiobolus incongruus B7586
ATATCTTAATCAATTCTAATTTATATAAACTTATATTAAATTATATAATTAATATATATTTTTTATTTATATTATAATATATAAAGTTAAATTTATTTAATTATTAATTAATATATTAAAATTAAAAATATATTTAAGATAAGTTATAAATTTATAAGTTTTAATATAAATAGAAAAATTAATATCTAATATATTTATCTTTTGCTTTTCTAATTTTTTTAAGTTTGTGGGGTATAGAGTCAACTAGCTTTTTATATTAAATAAAACTAATATTATTTTAAGTTTCATAAATATTCTCTTAAAATTAATTTAAATTTTTTATTAAAAGGAAAGTTTTAATTGATTTTTTTAGTTAATCCCACAGATATTTATTTAAGTTAAGATTAAGAGATTAAAGAGGCTATTTTATAATAATTATTTTGTTATTTTTAAGCTATATAATAATAAAATTTATATTATAACAAGGGGTATTATCTTGTTAGAAAATAATATTTGATTTATTTAACTTATACTATTTAATAGTTTTTTTCAATTCATTATTTAAAATACTTTAGTATATTTCAGTATTAATTCCCCTATTAATCTTATAAAAATATCTTATACTTAAAGATAACATATATTCCTAAACTATAATTAACTTACTACTATATTTTTAGGTTGTAATAACATAATGGTTATAAAGTAATTCTTTATCTTTTTTGAAACATCTAGCTTTTTTATTAGATTTATTAAAATATATCTTTATTTCATTAAACTAAATAAGTTTACTTTAGGTAGTTTTAATTTAATTTTAATATTGATATTTAAATTCCCACTTAGCTTTACAATAAGATTTTTTTAGTTAAGGGTGTTTTTTCTTAAAATATAAGTGATATCTATTTTAATATAAAGTATATATAATAATATCAATATTAATTAATATTCTTATATAGTTTTGTAATTCTTATTATACTTCTATAGTAATATTATATTTACCTATACTAACTAATCTACAAATATACTTTTTATCATGTTTATCTATAATTTTAACATGCTTAAGTTTTGTTTTAGGTGTTTTTTTAATATTGTTCTTAATAACCCTATTTATAATAAATTAATTAACACTAGTAATTATAATAATCTTATAAATTGATTTATTTTTATTATAAAGCTAATTAATATATAAGTGAACTTTTTTAAAAAGAAATTTAAGCATTATAATATTAATTTTAAAATATTAACTTAATAACTTTATAATATATATACTAACCTACAAAAGTAAGTTATAAAATTAAAAATATATATATATATATTAATTAATAACTAAAACAATTGTATATATTAGATTACTTAAATTTATAATATATAATTAAGGTATATTATTGAATAATAAATAAATATATTTAGATATATATAGTAAACTATTAGCAAGAATATTAACCTTTAATATTTAACTAAGGTAAGTTATAAATTTGTGGTTTTTTAAGATAAAAGGATATTGTTAAAAGATTAGTTCTCTAAATTCTTATATACACTTTCATATAATCTAATTAACTATTAATTATATGATTAATTTATACTTATATAGTTAAATTAATTGTATAAATAGTATTAAATCATTTAATAAACTAGGTTCTTCTTTTTTCCTCTTAATTCTTACTATTTTTTACTTTTACACTATTTTTAAGATTGAGACTATATTCTATTAATATTGTAGGATATTAACACTACCTAATATAAATCTTAATATATTAATGACTCATCCTAGTTTGAAGTTTAATTAAACTTTGTTTACACTTATACACTATAGCTACATTATATTACCATATTCTATGCCACACTACTTTTATATTAAGTTTTCCTCTACACTATATTAGTTTAACTACCACTATACTTATATAGTAACAACAATAAAATTGTTAAAAACCTATTAGATATTAATAACTATCTATATTAAACTTAATTATTACTATTTTAAATTTTATCTATAATTTATTTCATTTAAATTTAATATTATATACTATAATACCACCAAAAAAAGAGATACCCTTATATTATTTTAATAATGATAGTAGCTTAATTACTAAGTGAATCTAAGACTTTAATCCCTAAAAACTTACTACCCTCTAAAAAGCTTATATTAAACAACTTTTGATTGAAAAAAACATGTCTCAAAGAGCTTAAATTTAACAAACCAGCTATTATACTATAGTTAATACATTAAACCACCTCTTTAGTATCTTTAAAAACAAATTAACTACTAATGATAGTTTAAAAAACCTTCACAAGCTTGAAAACTACCTTAAAAACATGAAGAATTACTTTAATTTGATTCTTAATAAAGATTTAGAGAATATCTTTAAATTAGCCACTTTTTTTTTGGAAAAATCTGTTTATACTTGGTGGTTAACTTATTACAAACTTAATCCTAAAGAATCTTCAAGAGGATAACTTACTATAAAAATACAAACTTTTAAACAATTAGAAAAAGCTATTAAAGAGAGGTATTACCTAAAAAATCAAGTTTGATTAACAAGAGAAAAGCTTTCCTAGCTTAAATAAAAAACTTCTACAAAACAATTAATTGAGAAATTTAATGAGATATGTTTAAACATATTAAATATCACTGAAGAAGAATAAATCTACAAACTATTACAATACCTTAACTTTTAAGTAAAGCTTTAGTTAGTTAGTAGGGAACACTTTGATAATATGTTTTTTTCTAACATTTGTGATATAGCAATTATAATTGATGATATCTTTTACTCTATAACTAAATCTTCCCACCTTAAAAATCAATCTTTTAAATTTTACTTTAACCTACTTAAGTTTCAAATGATAGATGTTTCTACTTTAAAGCTTTATGAGAAAACCTTTAGTGAAGAAGCTAAAACCTACTTGAGAGTAAACAAAGGTTGTTATTATTGTTAAAAAACTTAAGTTAACTATAGAGTTAACAAATACCCTTTAAAAAAGCAATATCTGTTTAATTTTCAATAATCCCAACTTACCAACTATAAATTAAACCTGAATAATATTAATATAACTTTAGAATCACCCCTTTTATAATTAATTAGCAGATTCTAATCTAATCCACAAAAGTTCTAATAAACCAATGATTCCACAAATTAAACTATATATACTAGAGAAATCCAACTAATTAAACTACTAGAAACTAGAAATATTCTAGTAATTAATCTACCTTGTAATTTTGTACCTTTAACTATTACATTATTTGTTTGTGTTAACTAGTTCCTTTATAGATATACTTGTTAGTGTTCTAATTAACTCTAGTTATTTTAGTTGTATTATCTCCTCTTTTATTGTTGTAAAGCTATTTTTACCTATTTAAAAAAGTAACTTGATAATTAAATATACTAACAACTTAATAGAACAAGCATCTAATATTATATTTAGATACTTATCACTACCTCTTAACTATTCCTAATATATTAAATTTATAGTTAGTAACATTAGTTATAATTTTATACTAGGTTAAAATTGGTTTGAATATCACAATCTTATATCTATGAATATTACCTTAAAAAGTTACAAATCTATTTTTTTCACATTCCAAAAGAAATTAGTGGAATTAATCTTAAAAAATCTATATTACCCTATTATAAAACTATTAAATACTTTACCTAACACTAACTCTACAATTGTAGCAAATAATTCTATTATTATAAATAAAAATCAATGTAAAAAGCTAATCAAAAACCTAAATAATTTATAGAGATATATATTTGTTTATTATTCATCTATTAACACTTTATCTGTTGTTTTTAATAAAGTTATATTTAATAACCACCTTTTATACAATATAGTAAGTTAATTTGCTAATGTTTTTGAACCTGTGAATAAATTACCACCTAAACATAATATTAAACACAAAATTAAATTAATCTTTGGTATACAACTATATTTAAAGTTTATTTACCATTTATCCCTTGAATAATACCAAACTTTAAAAGAAGAAATCCAAAAACTACTTGAAAATAGGTATATTAGACTTTCTTCTTCATTATAAAAATCTCTAATCTTTTTTGTATAAAAAGCTAATGGTGGTTAAAGATTATATATTAATAACTATGTTTTAAACTCTAAAAATATCAAGGATAAAACCCTATTACTAAACCTATATAATGTTAAAGATAAACTACTTAAATCAACTATATTTACTAAACTAGATGTTAAGAATAGATATTGCAACATTAAAGTTGAAGAAAATTCTATCCCTTTAACTACTTTCAATATTTTTTTAAGCTACTATAAATTTAATATTATAAACTTTAAATTGTGTAATGCTCTTGTAACTTTTACTTAATTTATCTATTCCTTTTTCAACTTTGTTTTTAATAACTTTATTATTACTTACCTTGATAATATCTTGATCTATTTAAAAACTAAAGAAGAACACATTTAACATGTTAATTAAGTTTTATAAATTATTCAAGAATATAAATTACCTTTGAAATTATCAAAATACATCTTTAATACCTCTTCTATCTTTTTCTATGGTTATATTATTTCCTCTTAAAAAATTAATATTGATTTAACTAAACTTAATAGTGTTAAAGCTTTTATTATACCTATAAACAAAGATTAGTTTATGTTTATACTTAGATTATTAAATTACTTTAAAGATTTCATTGATTCTTTTGTTGAACTTATTACTTTTTTTACTAATCTCTTGAAGAAAGACTTTCTTTTTAAATAAACCTTACTACACACTTTCTACATAAATACTTTAATTTTCTATATTACTAATGCTTTTGCTTTATCTATCTTTAATTTAAAACTACCTACCATTATTTTTACTAACTCTAGTTTTTTTACAATTAGTAGATAGTTAACTTAGTTTAAATTTAATTTATATTTTACCTTACAACTATAAAATAAAATAATAAATAGGAGAGAATAAGTTGAATTTAACTTTACAAATGTTACTTTAAAACCAATAACATTCTGGTTAAGAAAAATAAAACCAGCTGAATTGAAATACCTAGTCTATAAATAAAAACTCTTTGCTTTAGTAGAAATAATCAAAAATCACTCATATTTCTTATTTTGCAACTTTTTTTTAACACTTATAGATTATAAATTACTTATCTACTTAAATACTTAAAAGCATTTATTAAGAAAATAAGTTAAATAAATTAAAACTATCTAAGCTTACCTTTTCTTTATTTAATATCTCTTAAGTTAATAAAATTATGTTGTAGATACTTTGTTAAGAAATTTTACATACCTACCCTTTTGTTTTAATTGTAAAAATCCAGCAAACATTAACTTAATGATTATTAATGAAGGAAATAAAGAATTTATTAAACTACTTTAAGAAACACTACCAAATAATAATTTCTTTATTTTAGTTAAAGAAGAACTCTTTAAACTATTAGAAAACTAATTAAAATATGTTAAAAGATTTAAAATTATCAATAACTTACTATATTATAATAATTGTCTATATATTCTTAACATCCCTAAGATATAACAAATAATATTTAATGAATTCTATAATTTACTTGTTGAAGGACATTAAAACTAGTTAAAGATTGTTGAGAGAATTAAAACAAGGTATTACTAACCTTCCCTAGTTAAATTAGTTTAGAAATACACTAATACCTATGATATATGCTAAAGAACTAAATATAATACTCAACTAAAATATAGTAAATTTATTCCCCTATAAGTCCTTAATGAAACTTAACAACAAATCCAACTTGATTTCATAGAAATCTTTAAATCAACAAATAGTTATAATAACTTACTAATTGTAATTAATTCATTTTCCAAATATGTTTATTTTATTCCTTGTTTTAAAACTTCTACAGTTAAAAATGTTGCACAATTGTTATTCTCTAATATCTTTACCTACTATAGAATTCCACAAACTATTGTATTTGATAAAAACATATAATTCAACTTTTAATTCTAAAAGTTACTATCCTTTTCCTTTAAAATTAACCTAGTTATGTTTACTACTAATCATCACCAAACTAATAAACTTGTTAAAAGAACTATTAAAACCTTAAAGTAAATGATTAGAACTTATATTAACACTAATTAATTAAATTAAGATACCTATATCTATTAACTTTAATATTCATTCAACACCTCTATTAATAAATCAACAGGTTTTAGCTTTTATTTCATCAATTATAATAAACATCCTAACTTAATAATTACTCTAAAACTTCAAATCAACTTACCTTTAAACATTGTTGAATTTTAATCTAATATCAAACATATCAATTCTCTTGTTAAATTTAACTTAGAAGAAAATTAAAAGATCATAAAACAATAATACTTAAAGTTATCTAGAAACCCTCTTAAATATAAAACTAATATATTTGTATATTTAGAATAATCTGCCTTTAAACCTACTTTACTTAAATCTAGCTTAAATCCCAAATACTTACTATTATATTATAGTCCCTATAAAATTTAATCTATTGATTTAAATTTTAAAAATATTACCTTGGAATTACCTTTAACTTTGAAAATCAACCTTACCTTTTACATATCTAAAATTAAACCATACTTTAAAGATTTTAACACTTTTCCTAATCAATTAAAAACTTTAAAACTAGATCTAATTATTAATTAAAATAGAGAAGAAGAATACTATGTTAATTATATAATTAAATCTAAATCTATTAGGAATAAACTTTATTTTTATATAAAATAAATAAGTTATCTTATTAAAGAAGTTACATAAGAACCTCTAGAAAATATTAAGAATACCTTAGCTTATTATACCTATTTGTAAAAATTAAAGAGTGTGTTTCTTTTAAGAAACTTACTAAAAAAGTATTAAAAGACTAGTTTTTTAAATTCTTATATATACTTTCATATAATCTAATTAACTATTAATTATATAATTAATTTATACTTATATAGTTAATATAAGTGTAGTGGTAGTTAAACTAATATAGTATAGAGGAAAACTTAATATAAAAGTAGTATGGTGTAAAATATAATAATATAATATAGTTGTAGTGTGTAAGTGTAAATAAAGTTTAATTAAGCTTTAAACTAGGATAAGTTATTAATATATTAAGATTTATATTAGGTAGTGTTAATATCTTATAATATTAATAGAATATAGTTTTAATTTTAGAAATAGTGTAAAAGTAAAAATAGTAAGAATTGAGAAGAAAAAGAAAAACTTAGTTTATTAAATAATTTAATACTATTTATATAATTAATTTAACTATATAAGTATAAATTAATCATATAATTTATAGTTAATTAGATTATATGAAAGTATATATAAGAATTTAAAGAACTAGTCTCTTAATACTCCCTTAGTGGGTTTTTTAAAAGAGACACACTCTTTAATTTTTTGCAAATAGGTATAATAAGCTAAGGTATTCTTAATATTTTCTAGAGGTTCTTATGTAGTTTCTTTAATAAAATAACCTATCCATTTTATATAAAAATAAAGTTTATTCCTAATAGATTTAAACTTAATTATATAATCAACATAGTATTTTTCTTCCCTATTTTAATTAATAATTAGATTTAGTTTTAGGTTTTTTAATCAATTAAGAAAAGTGTCAAAATCTTCAAAGTATGGTTTAATTTTAGATATGTAAAAGGTAAAGTTGATCATCAAAGTTAGAGGTAATTCTAAGGTAATATTTTTAAAATTTAAATCAATAGATTAAATTTTATAGGGATTATAATATAATAGTAAGTATTTAGGATTTAAGCTAGATTTAAATAAGGTAGGTTTAAGGGTAAATTATTCTAAGTATACAAATATACTAGTTTTATATTTAAGAGGGTTTCTAAATAACTTTAAGTATTATTATTTTATAATCTTTTAATTTTCTTCTAAGGTAATATTTTTAAAATTTAAATCAATAGATTAAATTTTATAGGGATTATAATATAATAGTAAGTATTTAGGATTTAAGCTAGATTTAAATAAGGTAGGTTTAAGGGTAAATTATTCTAAGTATACAAATATACTAGTTTTATATTTAAGAGGGTTTCTAAATAACTTTAAGTATTATTATTTTATAATCTTTTAATTTTCTTCTAAGTTAAATTTAACAAGAGAATTGATATGTTTGATATTAGATTAAAATTCAACAATATCCAAAAATAAGTTAATTTAAAGTTTTAGAGTAATTATTAAGTTAAGATGTTTATTATAATTGATGAAATAAAAGCTAAAACCTGTTGATTTATTGATAAAGGTGTTAAATGAATATTAAAGTTGGTAGATATAAACATCTTAATTTAACTAATTAGTGTTAATATAAGCTTTAATTATTTGCTTCAAGGTTTTAATAGTTCTTTTAGCAAGTTTATTGGTTTAGTAATGATTGGTAGTAGATATAGCTAGGTTAATCTTAAAGGAAAAGGATAGTAACTTTTAGAATTAAGAGTTGAATTGTGTGTTTCTATCAAATATAATAGTTTGTAAAATTTTATAGTGGGTAAAGATATTAGAGAATAACAATTGTGTAATATCTTTAACTGTAGAAGTTTTGAAATAAAGAATAAAATAAACATATTTAGAAAATGAATTAATTGTAATTAATAAGTTATCATAATTATTTGTTGATTTAAGGATTTCTATGAAATCAAGTTAGATTTGTTGTTAAGTTTTATTAGGGACTTGTAAGGGAATAAGTTTACTATATTTTAGTTGAGTATTATATTTAATTCTTTAGCATATATCACAGGTATTAGTGTATTTTTAAACTAATTTAACTAGAGAAGGTTAGTAATACTTTATTTTAATTCTCTCAGCAGTTTTTAACTAGTTTTAATATCCTCTAACAAGTAAGTTATAGCATTTATTAAATATTGTTTGTTAAATCTTGGGAATGTTAGGAATATATAGACAATTATTATAATATAGTAAGTTATTGTTAATTTTAAATCTTTTGACATATTTTAGTTAGTTTTCTAATAGTTTAAAGAGTTCTTCTTTAACTAAAATAAAGAAATTATTATTTGGTAGTGTTTCTTGAAGTAGTTTAATAAATTCTTTATTTCCTTCATTAATAATTATTAAGTTAATGTTTGTTGGATTTTTACAATTAAAACAAAAGAATAGGTATATAAGATTTCTTAACAAAATATCTACAACATAGTTTTATTAACCTAAGAGATATTAAATAAAGAAAAAGTAAGCTTAGATAGTTTTAATCCATCTAACTTATCTTCTTAATAAATGCTTCTGAGTATTTAAGTAGATAAGTGATTTGTGATTTGTAAATGCTAAGAAAAAGTTGTAGGATAAAAAATATAAGTGATTTTTAATTATTTCTACTAAAGCAAAGAGTTTTTATTTATAAACTAGGTATTTTAATTCAGCTGGTTTTATTTTTCTTAACCAGAATGTTATTGGTTTTAAGGTAACATTTATAAAGTTAAACTCAACTTGTTCTCCCTTATTTATTATTTTATCCTATAGTTATAAGGTAAAATATAAATTAAATTCAAACTAGGCTAATTATCCACTAATTACAAAAGAATTAGAGTTAATAAAAATAATAGTAGGTAGTTTTAGATTAAAAATAGATAAAGCAAGAGCATTGGTAATATAGAAAATTAAAGTATTTATACAGAAAGTATATAGTAGGGTTTATTCAAAAAGAGAGTTTTTCTTCAAGAGATTAGTAAGAGGAATAATAAATTCAACAAAAGAATCAATGAAATCTTTAAAATAATTTAATAATCTAAGTACAAACATAAGTTAATCTTTGTTTATAAATATAGTAAAAGCTTTAACACCATTGAGTTTAGTTGGATCAATATTAATTCCTTAAGAGGAAACAATATAACCATAAAAAAAGACAAAAGAGGCACTAAAGATACATTTTAATAATTTTAAAGGTAATTTATATTCTTGAATAATTTGTAAAATTTAATTAACATGTTAAATATATTCTTCTTTAGTTTTTAAATAGATTAAAATATTATCAAAGTAGGTGATAACAAAGTTATTAAAAACAAGGTTAAAAAGGGAATTGATGAATTAAGTAAAAGTTACAAGAGTATTACACAATCTAAAGTTTATAACAGTAAATTTATAGTGGCTTAAAAGAGTATTAAAAGTAGTTAAAGAGATAGAGTTTTCTTCAATTTTAATGTTGTAATATCTATTCTTAACATCTAGTTTAGTAAATATAGTTGATTTAAGTAGTTTATCTTTAACATCATGTAGGTTTAGTAATAAAGTTTTATCCTTAATAGTTTTAGAGTTTAAAACACAGTTATTAATATATAGTCTTTAACCACCATTAACCTTTTATACAAAAAAGATTAGAGATTTTTATAGTGAGGAAAAAGGTTTAATATACCCATTTTCAAATAGTTTTTGGATTTCTTCTTTTAAGGTTTAGTATTATTTAAGAGATAAATAGTAAGTAGGTTTTGAGTATAGTTGTATACTAGGGATTAGTTTAATTTTGTGTTTAATATTATATTTAGGTGGTAATTTATTCACAGGTTCAAAAACATCAACAAATTAACTTACTGTATTGTATAAGAAGTGGTTATTAGATATAACTTTATTAAAATCAACAGATAAAGTGTTGATAGATGAATAATAAACAAATATATATCCTTATAGATTATTTAGGTTTTTGATTAGCTTTTTACATTGATTTTTACTTATAATAATAGAATTATTTGCTATAGTTATAGAGTTAGTGTTAGGTAAGGTATTTAATAATTTTATAGTAGGGTAGTGTAGATTTTTTAAGATTAATTCTACTAATTTTTTTTAGAATATGAAAGAGATAGATTTATAACCTTCTAGGGTAATATTTATAGATATAAGACTGTGATATTCAAACTAATTTTAACCTAGTATAAAATTATAACCAATGTTACCAACTAAGAATTTAATATATTGGGAGTAGTTAAGGAGTAATAATAAGTATTTAGATACAGTATTAGATGTTTATTCTATTAAGTTATTAGTATATTTAATTATTAAATTGTTTTTTTAGGTAGGTAAAGATAGCTTTACAATAATAAAAGAGGAGATAATACAACTAGAATAACTAGAGTTAATTAAAACACTAACAAGTATATCTATAAAAGAACTAGTTAACACAAACAATAGGGTGATAGTTAAAGGTAAAAAATCACAAGGTAAATTAGTTACTAGAATATTTTTAGTTTTTAGTAGTTTAATCAATTAGATTTCTCTAGTATACATAGTTTAATTTGTGGAATTATTGGTTTATTGGAACTTTTGTAGATTAGATTAAAATCTGCTAACTAATTGTAAAAGGGGTGATTCTAAGGTTATATTAATATTATTCAAGTTTGATTTATGGTTGGTAAGTTGGGATTATTAAAAATTAAACAGATGTTGCTTTTTTAAAGGGTATTTTTTAGTTTTATAGTTAACTTAAGTTTTTTAACAGTAGTAATAACCTTTATTTGCTCTTAAGTAGGCTTTAGCTTCTTCACTAAAGGTTTTCTTATAAAGCTTTAAAGTAGAAACATCTATCATTTGAGATTTAAGTGGGTTAAAGTAAAGTTTAAAAGATTAATTTTTAGGGTGGGAAAATTTAGTTATAGAGTAAAGAATATCATCAATTATAATTATTATATCACAAATATTAGAAAAAAACATATTATTAAAGTATTCCTTACTAACTAACTAAAGCTTTACTTAAGGGTTAAGGTATTATAATAGTTTGTAGATTTGTTCTTCTTCAGTAATATTTAGTATGTTTAAACATATCTCATTAAATTTCTTAATTAATTATCTTGTAAAAGTTTTTTATTTAAGCTAAGAAAGCTTTTCTCTTGTTAATCAAACTTGATCTTTTAAGTAATACCTCTCTTTAAAGGCTTTTTCTAATTGTTTAAAAGTTTGTATCTTTGTAGTAAGTTATCCTCTTAAAAATTCTTTAGGATTAAGCTTGTAATGAGTTAATTACCAAGTATAAATAGATTTTTCTAAAAAAAAAGTGGTTAATTTAAAGATATTTTTTGGATCTTTATTAAGAATTAAATCAAAATAATTCTTTATGTTTTTAAGGTAGTTTTCAAGCTTGTGAAGGTTTTTTAAGTTATCATAAGTAGTTAATTTGTTTTTAAAGACACTAAAAAGATAGTTTAATGTATTAACTATAGTAAAATAGCTAGTTTGTTAGATTTAAGCTTTTTGAGACATGTTTTTTTTAATCAAAAGTTGTTCAATATAAGCTTCTTAAAGGGTAGTAAGCTTTTAGAGACTAAAGTCTTAGATTCACTTAGTAATTAAGCTACCATCATCATTAAAATAATATAAGGGTATTTTTTTTTAGTAGTATTATAGTATATAGTGTTAAATTTAAATGAAATAAATTATAAATAAGATTTAAAATAGTAATAGATAGGTTAAATACAAGTAGTTATTAATTTCTAGTAGGTTTTTAATAGTTTTGTTGCTGTTACCATATAAGTGTAGTAATAGTTAAACTAATATAGTACAGAGGAAAACTTAATATAAAAGTAGTATGGTGTAGAATGTAGTAATATAATGTAGCTATAGTATACAAGTGTAAACAAAGTTTAATTAAGCTTGAAATTAGGATGAGTCACTAATATATTAAGATTTATATTAGGTAGTGCTAATATCCTACAATATCAATAGAATATAGTTTTAATTTTAAAAATAGTGTAAAAGTAAAAATAGTAAGAATTAAGAAGAAAAAAAAACCTAGTTTATTAGATAATTTAATACTATTTATATAATTAATCTAATTATATAAGTATAAATTAATTATATAATTTATAGTTAATTAGATTATATGAAAGTATATATAAGAATTTAAAGAATTAGTCTCTTAACAATTAAATTAATTGTATAAATAGTATTAAATTATTTAATAAACTAGGTTCCTCTTTTTTCCTTTTAATTCTTACTATTTTTTACTTTTACACTATTTTTAAAATTGAGACTATATTCTATTAATATTATAGGATATTAGCACTACCTAATATAAATCTTAATATATCAGTGACTCATCCTAGTTTGAAGCTTAATTAAACTTTGTTTACACTTGCACACTATAGCCACATTATATTACTATGTTCTACACCACATTACTTTTATATTAAGTTTTCCTTTATATTATATTAGTTTAAATACCACTATGCTTATAGATATATTTAATAATATATAACTATATCTTTTTTCTTTTTTTGTTATTATTTTATATTATATTTTATAGATATACTAAATTTTTTTTATTAGTATTATTATACTTAAATCCCTCTTTAAAAAAATCTATTTATATATTAATTAACTTTATAAAAAAGGTAAATCAACTTGTGATATTATTAGAATTACTAGTGTTAGTTAGTTTACTATAGTTAAAGCTGTTAAAAATAACAATAAAGAAACATTTAAACTTAAACTTAAATATGTTAAAATTATAGATAAATATAATAAGAAGTATATTTGTAGGTTAGTTAATATAGGTAAATATAGTACTATTGTAGAAATATAGTAGGAACTATAAAACTATATAAGAATATTAGTTAACACTGATACTATTATATATATTTTATATTAACATAGATATTACTTATACTTTAAGAAAAAACACCTTTAATTAAAGAAATCCCACTATAAAGTTAAGTAAGAGTTTAAATGTCACCACTAATATTAAACTAAAACTAATTAGAATAAGGTTATTTAATCTAATGAAACAAAAATATACTTTAGTAAATTTGATAAAAAAGTTAAATACTTTAAAAAAGATACAGAACTACTTTATAACTATTATGTTAATTTTACCTAAAAGTACAATAGTGGGTTAATTATTATTTAGGGATATATATTATCTTTAGGTGTAAAATATCTTTGTAAAACTAATAAGGGAATTAATACTTAAATGTATTAAAGTATTTTAAATAATAAATTAAAAAAAACTATTGAATAATATAAGTTAAATTAATCTAATATTATTTTCTAATAAAATAATACCTTTTGTTATACTATAGCTTCTATTACTAAATAACTTAAAAATAATAAGATAATAGTTATAAAGTAGCTTTTTTAATTTCCTAACTTTAATCTAATTAAATACCTTTAGGATTAATTAAAAAAAACTATTAAAGTTTTCCCCCTAGTTAAAAATTTAAATCAACTTTAAAAATATATTCAAGAAATATAGAACAAAATTAACTTTTCTTAGTGTAAGAAGTTAATTAATTTTATACCCCATAAACTTAAAGAAGTTAGAAAAGCTAAAAGTAGATACATTAGGTTTTAATTTTTTTTTATCACTAAAAACCTGTAAATTTATAACTCACCTTAGGTAAAATTTAAAGGTTTATATTTTAGTTAATTAATAGCTAAATATCATCTTTTAATAATATATATAATTAATAAATATAATAAATTTTAATTATTTTATTTAGATTTATTTCATTAAATATTAATTAAGTTATTAGTAAAAATAAGAGTGTTTTTGATTTTATAACTTACTTTTGCAGGTTAGTGTATTATAATAAAAAAAGATATATATAACTATTATCATTTATACCCTCTTAACTTATAAACCTATAAATTTATAACTCACCTTAGTTAAATTTTAAGTTTTGATATATTAACCAATAACTAATAAAATAAAATCAAATATAGTTAGTTATAATCAACTTATATAGGTAAATTATACATTTTAATTTAAATTTATTTAATTAAGAATTATTTAAGATATAGGTAAATATATAAGTAATTTTGATTTTATAACTTACTTTTGTGGGCTAATATATAATATTAATCAAAAATCAATATATTTTAAATATTAACTTAATAAATATTTTTAATTCAATATAATGATTAACAAAATTATTTTAAAAATATATTAGGTAATTTAGGAAATATTTAAATAAAAATTTTTTAAA
>JNEM01010240.1:0-49167 GCA_000697335.1 Conidiobolus incongruus B7586
AATTAAATTTATTATAAAGGGTAATTTTATTATTAACTAATATTTGATTAATTATTTTAAATATATTCTGTTGATTATATTTTCCTTAATAATATAAATTATATAAATTAATTATTTTTTCAAAATTTCTTTATTTTAATTATAAATGTTTTTCTATTATAGACTGTTATTATTTTAATAATTATAACTAACATTTTTTTGTAGTTTTTATAGCTTGATTTATTATTTTAAAATTATATTTTGCTTTTGTATATTTTCTTAATAATTTTAATAAAATGGCAAATTATATATTTTTCTTTTTTTATTATTTTTTTTATTTCTAAAGGTTTTATTTATAAAGAATTAATATAGATAAAAACTATTATTATTTTATTTTTTATTATTTAAAAAATTTAATTTTTCATAATAAGATTAATTATATGATAACAAGGTTATAGGAGATATATTAGAGGTTTTAAAAACTAAATCATCTTATATTATAATAATATTAACTATTGTAATCAAAGGACCATTTTTATCATATTATTAACTTATTAAAATCTGCTCAGTAATTTTAAGTTTATATATAATAATTTTTTTATAATTAAAAATTTTATTAAATTTTTTTATTAATTTTAAATTATTTACTTCTTTTAAAATAGGGATAAGGTTATATATTTGAAAAAAAAACATTTAACTTATTAAAACACTAGGATTCATAGATTTTTTTGCCTTAACAAACTAAATATAGTTTTTATTAAATTTAGTTTAAGGGAGCCTTTATTGTAGTTCCTAATATTAATAATAAATGATATAAAAGGAAAAAACAAGATAAAATTTAAAAGTGGTGTTTTTATTAATAAATTTATATAATATTCAATATAAAATGAAAGATATTTAAATAATATATAATAAAATCACACTATTAAAAAACGCAATAATATACTTTTAGTTTTATTTTCAAAATTTATGGGAGTAAACTAGTGGATTTTATAAAACAAAAAAATTGGTAAGCTATTTTTTTATAATCAATATTTTGGATTTTTTTGGCTAGATAATTAATTTTTTTCAAAACCAAAATTAGTTAAACAGAATATTAAAAAAATAGGACAGATTTAAGTTAGCCCAATAATTTTATTAAATAAAAGTTAAAAAGTTTTATATTATTTGTTTATTCAATACATTATTTTGAATAAAAAATTATAATAACAAAATCATAATATGAATAAATTTAATAAAAAATATTTTTAAATATTTATTAAAAAATATAATTACTAAATTTATAATATCTTATTTCACTTTTTGTTAAAATATGTATTCAAAAGGTGCTAAAAATTGTATCTTTTATCTAATATATCTTTAAATCCAATATATTTAATTTAAAACATATATGAAACTCAAATGACTAAATATATGGAAAGATAATGATTAATATAAGGAAATAGGTATTTAATCTGTTTAATTTTATTTCTATTGATGTGCTGTAAATTATATATTAAAAGAAAAAAGAATCGTAATATAATCATTATGATTTTACAATATATATATTGAATAAAATTACAGTTGTGAGTTAACATAATGATTTTTATATTATGCTTGATAAGTTGAGTATTTTAGAAAGTTTATCACTAATATACTGATTACCAAAATATAGAAAATAAAATATTTAAAATATCATTCATTAGAAATATGAATTTCAAATGAAAAAAGTTATGAAATCATTAAGTAACCTCATTATAAATATTACAAATGAGTAAAAATTTTTAATGATAATTTTAAGAATGATGTGCGCTATTATTTACACATTTTTGAATTGAATTCATTTAGTTAAATGAAAATTTCAAGTTAGAAAATTAAGTATTTATAAATATATATATAGATAAGCTTTTAATTAAAAATATTGATACTAAATCTAGTGTAACTATATAATATATAGCAAATATAAAAATCAAAAAAGCAGTCAAACTAATGTGATACTATTTACTCATATTCAAATCATACAACTAATATCATTTGATCAACCTCTGAAATTTGGAGCTGGAGTGGGTTTAGATTGGAAGATTTCGTCGATTTCTTGAAGGATCTCAGGGGTTAATTTATCTACAACTTCGAGAGACTGTAAATTGTCCTCAAGTTGTTCAAGCTTAGAAGCACCTGTGATGACAGTTGATACATTGGGATTCTTAATGCACCAAGCGATAGATAATTGAGCAAGAGTACAGCCCAACTTCTGAGCAACTGGAGCTAGTTTACGAGCTTTTTCTACTTTTTCTCTTCCTTCAGGAGAATTAAATATGTCAACAAACCTTTTGTCACTTCCCCCTTTAATATCAAAACGACTTCCTTCAGGGATACCATCATTATACTTTCCAGTCAAGACACCAAATGCAAGAGGACTCCAGGTGGTGGTACCTAATCCAAAATTTTCAAAAATGGGAAGGTATTCTTTTTCAAGTTTATCCCTTGCAAATAAATTATACTCAGCTTGTTCCATAACAGGTCCCTCCAAGCCTAATCTTTGAGCGACAGTATGAGCTTCAGTAATCTGCTGAGCACTCCATTCGCTAGTTCCCCAATACAAAGCCTTGCCTTGGTTGATCAAGAAGTTAAAACCACGAACGATTTCTTCCATAGGCACCTCTGGATCTGGACGATGGGCAAAGATCAAATCAACATAATCCAACTGGAGACGGTTTAAACTGGCATTGAGACCTTCAATTAAGTGCTTTTTAGACAAACCAGTAGCATTAGGACCCCAACCTCCAGTACCAAAGAAAATCTTAGTAGAAATGACTAAATCTTCACGTTTGAACCCATTGTTCTTGATAGCTTTACCCATTACAATTTCACTAAGGCCATTAGTATAATACTCTGCGGTATCAAAAAAATTGATACCCTTATCAAAGGCCATTTTCATTAATTTATCAAAAAGATCTACCACAAATGATATTAATTTCCATTCTAATTACTATTAGTACTGAATAATTCACCTTGATCAACAGGCTCTTTAACCAAAATCCTATATTAAGTTTAAAATGATTAACTAGTTGATAAATTGTTCAAATAAAGATTACCATCCGCCAAAGGAAAGGAGAGAAACCTTGAGACCACTACGTCCCAATCTGCGATATGGCATTTGAGTCATTTTTCGATTATTTTATTCAATTATAATTCACTACTAATATCACATTACATAACACTACTCATTCTCCTATTTATATTGAAATTAGATTTAAATTCAATGTAATTTATAGTTATTGAGGGATCGAAAATCTATTACTAATTCATTCTTAATTACATTAAATAAACATATTATAGTATATAATTAAATATTTATAAAAAATTTTTAATTTAATACTTTTATAATTAATCAATAAATACTTATTTACTAAAACGTACATATATTATTAATGTCATTGAAAATTATTATAAATTAGCTCCAAATAATGAATAAAATTTATTGATGAATTAAATAATAGTATATTCGAATCACACTATTTGTAAATTAGATATATTAAGAATGTGACTATTATAGTCATAGTGCTCCAATTAAAAAATTCCATATGATAAGGATAGCAAGTGATTTAGTTAACTGAAAATTCTCATTTTATAAAAAGGAAGAAAATTGAAATAAGAGTTTTCTCTTTGGTTTACACATAATGATAATTGATATTAATCTTAAATCTATTTATTTAAGTTGACTTCAAATGATGTATATTCTAATATCAACTTTCACCATACCAAAACCTTTGAAACTGTTAATAGTGGAAGTTTACAAGTTATATGAAAAAAACTATTATATTTTTGAAATATAAAACTGTATATAATGTGCCGTTCTTTAGGATTATTTCAAATATACTTGAAAAAATTCAATCTTACAAATTAACTCTTAAATATTAAATTTACAACTCAATCGAGGTAATTTAGAACATCACAGATAAAATTGCATTAGAAATACTGATATAATGTAATATTTTAATTATTTTTAAATGATATACAATTAAATATATTTTCATTGATATATAAAATACATGTTTATAAAATACTTTTTTTCAATTCAATTATACCAACATGGTAAATACAAATACAAGAGAAGGATGAACCTAGCTGGGAAATCCTATACTCTCTCTAGATACACGCATTTACCACCACACCATCTTGTCTAAAAATAATGGATTATAATAAGTTTCGAACATTCTATAATGAGTATATTCTAATAAATATACTATCTGATTTACTTCAAAAATGATATAAATATTAACTAAAATTAAAAATATTTTAATATTTGAATAAACTTATATTATCATACAAATTTTGCATTTTTATTTTGTAATTTTCTTGGAGTTTAATTCAATCATGTTTTCCCATTTTTCAATTAATTTCATTTATACCTTTTACTATTTTATTATTAATAGTGAAAAGTACTAATTTGATTAATATTAAAATTATGAATTAAAAATTAATAATTTATAGTTGTATATTTATTATTTTAAATATTAATTTGATTTTTATTATTAGTGAACCTGATATTCTTATTGATAATATATATTATTATATATAATTGAGTATTTTTCAAATTAAATATTACCATAGAATTAAAAAAATGGGAAATTATTTAATTTCTGATTTTTCAAATATATTATTAATTTCAAATAAAAAAATATATACAAAACAAATAAAAAAAATAAATAGTTTTGAATTATATATATATAATAATTTTTTTGATTAAAAAGATAATTTTTCAAAATTGGTTGTTTAACATAATTATATTTTAATTAAATAATAAATATTAAAAGTTTTTTATTTTAGTATTAGTAAAACTTAACTATAAACCCTTTAAAATCATTTAAAATTTAAAACTAACTTTTAATAATAAAATATTATCTAAATTAACAATTTATTACTAAGTAAACTATTTTAAGGTTAAGAAAAAAATTACCTAAAATTTATTAAAATTTAAAAAATTAATTTTAACTATTATTTTTTCAATTGTTAATAAAAAAAATTTATTGAAAAACATTTTTTTATTTCAGTTAAACAATTATCAAGATATTTTAATATTAGTTGCAAAAATATTATATATATATTAAATTTTAAATTAAAATTAATTAATAAAAATATAAAATAAATACTTTATAATTTAACTAAAGCTTAAAAAAAGTTAAAATAGTTATTATTAAATAAAATTTACTAAAGTATAGTTAAAAATTAATATTTTTATAATAAATTATAATAATTAATATTTTAAATTTTTTTACAATCTTTTATTAAAATATAAATCAAAGTATTAAATTATATTAAGTTAACCTTTTTTATTAATTCTTTTAAATAAACATTTTATTGATAAATGAATGTTAGTTATTATAATAGACCATATTAACATATGTTATATTTATTTAGTTCTTAAAAGAAAATTAATTAATAGTAAACTTTATAATTTTTTAAATTAAATTTTTTTAATTGGTATTTTTAATTTAATTTGAAAAAACCTATTATTTTAAATAATAATTATAAAATATATAAATATAAAGTTGTAAAAAACTTTCTAATCAAAAATAACTAGAAAAAACTACTATATCTAATATATTCTTCATATTATTACTTATATAATTATAATTATTTTAAGTAATTCAAAAACAGCTTATAAAAAAAATTCTAAAAGAAAATTTAATTAGATTATAAAACATCAAATTTTAGTCTTTAATAAAAAGAATTAATTTTTAAGTGTTAGATCTTTATTAAAAATATAGCAAAAAGTTATTAGAAATAAAAGAAACTATTAATTTTATAATATTTATTTATTTTTACTTTTTATATATTAAAATGTTTATTTTTTTTCAATCACAAAAAATTCCCATTATTTAAATTACAAAATAATAGATTAATTCACACTTAAAGAATGATTTACAATTCTATTGGAATTGAAAGTTATTCTAACTCCTGTTTTGTCATTGAAATTTGATTTTGAATTTTAGACTTGGCTGGATGCAAACAGTGATATACAAAAGTTTATTTTAAAAGTCATCAATTACCAGTATAATTTTATGAGCATGTATAAATACATTAGTAATTTTATCCAGAATGCCATATCTGAATAATTGAAATGTATGTCATGAATTGTGGATTTTATAAATAGTCGATTTACAATATTAATCAAAACATGATTTTTTAAATCAAAATCAGATGAATAAAAACTACAAAATCATTAATCGTGAATAAACCTAGTGATTTGAGAGGGTTTGTCATTTGATGATGTACAATTTTTATATTAATCCTTGAATTAAGCAATATTACATCACTAATCTATCTCATTGCTTTATGAACTCATTCTCAAATACTCTGAGCATCAAAGTTATAGAATATGTTATATTGTAAAAATTTTTAATCTTGACTCTAAATTCTTAAATAAATTGTTGAAATCCTGATTTGGGAATAGAATCAATTTTTCCATAATAAAGGTTTACTCAAATTTGCAAATACAATCAACATGGGTCAAGCTTTAGGGATCATGATTTTATATGTGATATCATTTCTATAGCTAAGGTTCTCTTCATTGTCCGAATATGGAGCTCCAATGCTATCGATTGAACTAGCAAGCATTTGATTAAAGAAATTAATCCAAGCTTAGCGAGTGTTTAGACAGATTATTTCCATTTGATCTGAACATCTTTCTGATGCAAAAGTACCGAGATAAGAAATCGTTCGTGGATTTATTTTTTTGATCATTCTATGTAAAGCTTTGTGCTAAATTACTATTGAATATAGCGCTTAGAAAGTCAATAAAGCTCATAATACTGTTCAAAGTTTTGATTTTGAAGGACAAATTACACATTAGCTTGAGTAAGGTTTGTTTGTAAAACTTAAAGGATTTATTCCAAATTTGAAAATTTTATCATGAGGGTACTATCTGAGATCTTCTTGATACTGATATTTTAGTCTGAAGTTATGAATATGGTATTGCTAAAGAATAAGCTTTAGGGACAATCAATCCTGAGGAAAACTATAAGGTGGAAAATTTAATATTCAATAAGTGAAAACTCTGGTCAAAAAGGTATGTAAAGCAACAAGTATTTATGACAAATAACCCTATACTATTACTCAGCTTTACTTTTGTGAAATTAGGATCCTAATTTATCAATTTTTGTCACCATTATATTCAAGGTAGAACATATTTTAAATAAAGTGCCTTGAAAATTAAAATCTAATCCATGACACTTTTGAGAAAATTGAAAAAATCTAGAATAGTAAGATTATCCCAGATTAAGGTAATAGATAATTATAAGATATTTTGATAGATCAGATGCTTAACTTTTTTCATTTATACCATTAAATATATAATTGTTATTAAATTAAACTATTTTTTATTAAGAAATATATTGAAATAATATAATTTTTCATTATACATTTATATTAATTTATTTTAATAATATATAAACTCAAAAATATAAATCTATTAAAATAAAAATAATACTATATTATAAACTTTTAATTATTGATCAAATATATTCAAACCAATATATACCTTAATAAATATATAAAATTTAATCTAAAATTTTGATTTGATCATAAATATTGAACTTATCTTTCAATATATATGAATAACCTTAGATAATATATCAAACTTTTCTTTTATACCAATTGCCTTAAAAATTATATATTGATTATATATTATCATTTAAAACTTTAATATAGTAATATAAAATTTATAATATTTAATTGATTTATATTGAATTAGCTAACTATTATTAATATCTTAATTTATAATTATTTAGAAAAATAATATTATACACTTTAAAATTTATAGGTCAACTCAATTTATTTAAATAATACAATGGTTTAGATCATGAATTTAAGAGAATTGAGAATAAACTGACAATTATAGCTACTGGAGGAAATAGGTTTTAAGAGCTTAAATAGGGAATCATCAGTGATAAGCAATAGGTTATCATAAAACTAGGAGTAATTAATTAGGTTCACTAAACTAGGTGAAATTCTTTTAATATGAATTGGGTTGTTTAAATAAAGTAAATTTTTAACACTTGTTATAACTCAATAATTTTGTAAATATTACTAGGGAAACTTAGAGACTAGTTACTTTTGAAATAAAGATAAAAAGATATGTTTATTAGTTTATTTATGATAATCTTATATTAATTTCCATTCTTGATTTTTGTGGTTATAAATAACTTACCAGCAAAAAGTGATAGGTATAACCAGTTCATGAAATAAGGTACCTCCAATGTGATTTCTTGAATTAGTATGGTAATTGGAGTTTCTTGAGTAATGGACAAGATTATTTATTATCAAAAACTTTAATAATAGTCATAATTTAATTTCTATAATTAAATAACTTAAATATTATGAATTTAAAAAATTCAATTTATAATTAATATTTTGAAATATAAAGGAGTTATATTATTTTTTTATAATATAAATATTTAATAGAATTAAAAAAGCTTTTATTATAAAGTATCCAAATATTATTAAATATTGTTTATTTTTATTTCATATTTAATTTTTTTTACTTTGCATTTGCTTATGTAATTTTGCTTTATACTTATTACTATAATTATAATATTTTTCTATATAATTAAAATATCAATATAGATCAGATATTTTATTAGTTAAATACAAGAAAATTTAATATTAATTGTATTAGATATATTATATAAATAGTGACTCATCAATATACTAATAAATAAAATATTGAAATCAATATTTTGAATTCACAATATACAAAGATATAGCTTAATTAACAAATGGTATTATTCAATAGAATAGCTCATTAAAGTTTCTCTTATTTTCTTATAAAAGATTTTTTGATTAATTTTTAATAAACAAATTTATTACAATGAATGATAAATCATGATATTTTTAAGTACAATTATGAAAATATACATATATACCTAGTATTTCAATTTCTTAGTTTAATATTCAATTTTATTGTATATAAAACATTAAACAAATTAGATGGAATTCAATCGTTTTAAATTATATCAATTTTCAATTCAAATAAATCAATTATAATTTATTGACATAGGACTTTCATATCTACATGGTAATATTAAACAATATAATTAATAAAATGTATTTTGAAATGACTTGTTATAATAAGTCTTATAAGTAGAATCAATTAAGATATATATTCTTTATGAATTTTTAGAATTCATAATTTGAATTTAGCATTAAATCTATATATAATTGATTTAAATATATTGAATCAAATTTATGAAAAATATTTGATAGGTATATTAAAAGAGAAATCAAGCAATAAATATTTTGAGATTTATAAAATAGTCTATTATATATGAAAATAATCTACTATCTTCTATTTTGTTTTCCTATTATCAAAATTTTCAACAAGTTATATTCCTTCAAACATAATGATAGATTTTGTTATATGATTATATCAAATAATAAAATAAATTACCAAGATTATTCAATTCAGAGATTATGGTTGAAGTATATATAAATGATTCTAGAATAATTAACATATATGGTTTTAGCTGATTGAAATTAAATCATATATTTTTTAAAGTTTGAAAATCGGTGATACTTATTATGTGAGACAGACTTTAGTCTGTTTTTATAGATTCATGCATGATAAAGGGAATAATATAAAAACTATTCTCGTTCATACAAAATTGGGCTGAGAATTAGAAACCATGAAAATCATTAAGCTTACAGTACCTACCATTTTTCAATTCAAACTAGTAACATTCAATTTCCTATATGAGGAGAAAAAATGCATAATTGGTAACATTAGTAAGTTTTCTTTGTTAATTAAGGAGTAGGTTGATCTAATATGTATTTGAAAAACACTCGTCATAACCTACACCAATTTTAAATATAATTCCAAAAAATGTAAAATTAATAATGATTAAAATGAATAAGATTTCTAATATACACATTATAGCTACTCAATGTAATCCAAGTTGACAAATTTTATAAATTTTGAAAATCAAATTTTTGAATTGCGAAAATCCCAATATATAATATGTTTAATAATTCTTTATCCAGATTTCATCACATTGAACTTCATATATAACTCAACCTTAATATTATGTCTGTTAAACTTGTCTGCAAATTTATCAATCAATAATGATTATTTATATATCTCCAAAGAACTAAACTTATTAAATAACGAACAATCTATGAGCAGTAATGTATAAAAGTATCAAAATATAAGCTATAACTCAGATTATGAAATCCCTAGTATGAGTTCAAAAAATAATACTCTTATAAATTTATATTAATTCGATAGTTTTAAAATTTAAATGATTTGCATAAATTGATTGATAAATGTAAATATTCAAACAATTAAATAATATCAATACTAAGTAATGTAGAACTATTATAAATTAAGTATTGTTTGTTTCTTTCAATATATATATTTTAAATCAAATCATAGATCGAAATTATAGTTATACATTCAACCCTACTTAATTTATTCAATATTTTCATCAAATAGTAAATAACATTAGTAAAATTATGAGAATGAATTCAAATATAAAATTTACTATTTTACAAAATGTAATGGAATTAAAAAAATAATGAGATAAATTAAATTTATTTGAATTTTAACAATTAAAGATTAGTATAATTTAAACAAAAATAATTATATGACACTACACTTTCAATAGTAGTGTTTAATCATACATAAACAACTCATTGTTATCTATGTATCTAAAAAATTAACAAAATGAATTCATAATATCATTCTTTCAAATTTTTTTAATTAATAATCAATCAAAATGAGTATTTATTAATCATTTTAAGATAAACTAAAAACAAACTATCCTTTACTATATTTGTAATTTCAACTTGATTTCATTATTTGAAAAAATTGAAATGATCTTTTAATTCATGTGGAAAAAATTTATACAAACTGATGCCATCAATACACTAATTCAAGAATTGATTAAAATAGAAATCTAAATTAAGATTATTTGTTGCAGATTAGGACGCAATGGTCTAAAAGTATCTGTGCTTTCCCTCCTTAGATGGTAAATATATATATATTTTCGATCATCATCTCATTGGGTTAATCATTTTTGAAGTTTTTAGTGTGTGCGTTGGTGGGATCATTGATTAAGATAATGTTCATTATGTGAAAAAATAATAATAAAGCAGAACTAATCTTCTAAATTTTGTACTGATAAATTAATGAAAATTGCTTATCAAAGTGTTGTCAACTTCTTTTGCAAGTTGAATCATATGATCAGGGTTATAATAAAACTATTATGAGCCAATACACAAGGATAATAGTTTCAAGGTTAAAAGCATCGTTGTTACAACCAAGATCTTCTTTGGTACTTGGGGTTGAAGTTCTAGTGTGAAGAGAATATTGAAGAAGCTCTGATCGAAAGAACATATGCTAGTTTGAAAAGCCTTCAATTGGTTTATGTCAATTTTATCTTTTCTCATCAACCTGATTCAGAAATGTTTATGGAGAAAATTGTTCGTGATTTTAGCTATTTAATCAAGACAAAGTCTTTTAAGCGGGAAATAATCAATGTAATACCCAGTAGATTACTGAAGCTCATTCAGTTGCCTAGGAGTTTAGCTTTGAAGATCCTATCGTTGAATATCTCCAATATAATTAATTGGAATTGGAGAAAATTTAAAAAGGATGAATTCCTGTTTTAAAAATTACGGCCTAGAGGCTACTATTTGGAGTTTTCTTGCTTCTGGTGCCTGAGTAAGAAAGTATAATGGCGATATTGCTCAAGGTAGCCAACTTGGTGCTAAGAAGGAAATTGCTAAAATCGTCGCTGACCATGTAAAATTATCTTAATGACAAGCCAAAATTGAAAAGATCTGTAAATTTTTTGCTTTTTCTAAGTTGGGCTGCATTCCTACTCAATTATCTATTTATTGATTTGCCGAAAGCCCCAAAATCTCTAATGTGATCACTAGAGCCTCTAAAGTTGAGCAACTTGAAAACAACTTGAACGTTCTTGAAACTGTTCAAAAGCTGACTCCCAAAATATTTAAAGAAATTGAAAAAGTCTTTCAAACTAAGGCCGCTTCCGTTCCAAATTTGAGAGGATAATAATAGCGCGATGCATTAAATTATAAATATGTTGTTTTTATAAAAACAATAATATTGTAATTAATTCATAATAAATATATAATATCATCGCTAATGATTAATAAGGAATAGATATTCAGTTTTTTCTTTAGATACTTTAAATATAGTATCATTTAAAAAATAAAATAAATATTGATCGCTATTTTAAATTAAAAATCAATACCCTTTTGTAATAAAGGTTTGACAATAATCGCATATGTATATGATTATTTAACAATATTATTCATTTTATCAATAATGATGTGAAAACAATAAGTTGGAGGCACTTTGAACTTATTTAAAAAATAATAGCTTACAATGCCCTTAAAAATTCTTGTATATTTCAATATATCTCAAACTAATAAGGTTTTCATAAATCTTAATCATTATTAATATAGATTAAATATATGTTAGGTTTCTTGATTTCATATAGAAAAAAAATAGCAGATCGAATATGATTTCTGATGCTTGCATCTACATTCCAGATATAATTTCATAATATACATTAATATACTCTGTTCAACTCGATTTTTTCAAAATTGAAAAACATTCTTTAACTCAAATAAAAATTTACATAATAGATTTTCAACCTAATTACATTAGTGGTCTATATTAATTTATACAATATAATATATCGATCACTATATGAGATATTTTAACTTATTTTTGAGAAATAGTGATATACATAATTGAAACAGTATGTCAAGTTCCCAAACTTTAATGTGTTATTGTAAATATTCATTTTTCAGTTTAATAAAATTTTATTTAGCGCTTTAAAAAATAAAATTAGTGATTAATAGAAATTGAATAATTATTGATGATCTATTGTTATTTTTCAATTTGATAATTTGATAAATTTAACATCGTATACATTGTATCAAATAATAATTATTTTGTGGAAATGTTATAATACACTATTCTATATTTGATTTTTCCTTATTACTATATAGTTATTATTTCCTCACTTGACATTTTCGAAAAACAATTAAAATGATATTTAATATTAAAATTAAAATATTTACAGATTATTAATTTGCCTAAATGAGTATCCTTTAATATTACTAAATTTTATCAAAATGTTCAAATGTTTCACAAAAATTACATAATAAGAAAAATTTAAAATATTGATTATTAATACATGAGACTAGTTTTCAAAAAAAATAATCGATGTCTTTTAAAAATAACAGTGTTGAATAATCTTTAAGTTACATTTGGCTTATTGAGGACATTAAGAATTCATGTTTACCTTTTATATCCAAAATTCGCATATGTAATTTTTTTCGGTGCAAGGTATTCTTTTAATGGTTAATTTATTTAACCCAGTAAATTCAAAAATATTTATTTTATTATTAATCAATATAGAGCATCAAGTAATTGCTATCCAATCCTATATGTAAAATGCCACTTTACTAGTTGACTTCAGAATAAACTAATTTATACAATGATCGATTACAATGATTCAGCCCAATTTGCATGAAAATGGATCTATTCAATCGATCTAATATATACCAAGAATTTTGTTCATCCATTTATAATGAATTCAAGTTGGACTCCTAAATTGTAATTTGAGCTTAAGTTTCATTTATAAATTTCTTAAAGAATTTGTTAATCAAAAAATGATTTGAAATTAATATAAAATTTATTTCAACATCACTTTTCAATGTGACTATACAAATTATTCACTCTATCCATTATTATTGAATATTAACCAGATAGTAATGACTATTTTGACTTCAATCAATTTCAATTTACATATTATATATTATCAAAAATATTTAATCCGATAGTTGATAAAATTTCTATACAAACTAATTCAAATTATCATTCAACAATATTAAAACATTATTGGCTTTGTGTAGTTACCAAGCCGTATTTATTTTGAGAGTATCTAATTCTGAAAAATTTAAAAATCCTAAATATTATAAACTGATTAGTAATATATTTAAACTTATGATACAACTTGTAATACTCTTGAATTTATATTATTAAATAATAAATGATCAATAATTTTCATTGTATGTTAATTAGATTATATGATTATATCAAATTGTTTTATTAAAATTGAATATGAAAATCCAAATATAATTATAATATTGTGTAATCATCAAAATTGACATCATCGGATATTATTAAAAATATTATAAGATAAAATTATGAATAAAACATGTTTAAATATTTGAAAAATATGGCTTATTATATATTCATTATATATTTTATGATAATTAATCGAATGAACGATTAGTTAAATCATTTTAATAGCCTAAGTATTATAGCTGAATTCTATTAGTTAATGATTTCAGAGCATATTCATCTTGAATTGTTGTCAATATCTAGCTAATACTAATTTAGTATTTAAGTTTTGTTTGGCTAAATGGGCATAAAATTTTTAGCAATCAAATAAATATTTTATATCTCAAAAGATTAAATGATATATCGCAGATTGGGACGTAGTGGTCTCAAGGTTTCTGTTCTTTCCTTCGGTGGATGGTAATGATTTCCATTTTTTCATTGAATCACATCTAAGCCATTGATTTTTCTTGTATGTTAACTGTCGGGAATACTGTTGATCAAGGTAGATTATTCAATACTATAGCTTTTGAAAATAAATTCACTCAATTTATTATAGTTCTTACCGATGAATTAATGAAAGTGGCTTTTAAAAATGGCATTAACTTCTTTGATAATGCTGAAGTTTACGCTCATGGTCAAAGTGAAATCATCATGGGTAAAGCTATCAAGAACAATGGGTTCAAACGTGAAGATTTGGTCATTTCTACTAAAATTTTCTTTGGTACTGGTGGTTGGGGTCCTAATGCCAGTGGCTTATCCAAGAAACATTTGATTGAAGGTGCTAATGCCAGTTTAAAGCGTCTTCAATTGGATTATGTCGATTTGATTTTTGCTCATCGTCCTGATCCTGAAGTTCCTATGGAAGAAATTGTTCGTGGATTCAACTTCTTGATCAATCAAGGAAAAGTTTTCTACTAGAGCACCAGTGAATGGAATGCCCAGCAAATCACTGAAGCTCATAGCATTGCTTAAAGGTTGAGCTTAAAAGGCCCAGCTAAGGAGTAACCTCAATACAATTTGAAAAAGAGAAGATAAAAAAGTACTTATTCCCTTTTTTAAAAGCTCTGGCTTAAGGACCACTATCTGGAGTCCTCTTGCCTCTGGTTTGGTCTTTTAACTGGTAAGTACAACAATGGCATTCCTGAAGGAAGTCGTTTAAGTGCTAAGGAAAGATATGCCACTATTCTTGCTGCTCAATATAATACACCCGAAGGACAAGCCAAGATTGAAAAGGTTCGTAAATTAGTTCCAATTGCTGAGAAACTTGGTTGTACCCTTGCACAATTATCCATTGCTTGGTGTGTCAAGAACCCCAATGTCTCCACTGTCATTACTGGTGCTTCTAAAGTTGAACAGCTTGAAGATAACTTGAAGTCTCTTGATATTGTTGATAAATTAACTCCTGAAATTCTTGAAAAAATTGAATAAATCTTCATATAATTAGGTCCGCTCGAAGCTTTTTTAATCAATATCTATCACTGTATATAAACCAACATTAAATAATGTTTCAATCTTTCAATTAGTCTATCCCCTTTAGATTAGTATAATTTTATATGAAGTAATTAAAATCAAATAAAAATTACTACTATATATATAAACTGTTTGATTTGATGTCAATGTATAAATTATTAATTCTCGCTGTAAATCTATGAATATTATATAGCAACACTATAATTATTCTTTGATGAAATGTTCCACTTATTATTGATTGTTTCAAGTTGTTATAGTACATATCATATCAAAACATGATTGCTCTTGGTGTTTAAATATACTCTATCCAATCAAAATCTTAAAAAACTCAAATTTAAAATTCAATCAATAAAATTGTTGGTACTTGATAGTTGAATAGGGATATTTATTAATTGTTCTGTGAATTTAGCTATATTTTAAAAATATTAGATTGTATGAAATTGAAGTAGACTATCGCATTGATCCTATAAATTATTTTTATATTCCAATATTCTATATTAGCCTATATATCAAAGTATATTAAAAGTTTGAAATTTGACCATTAAAAATGCTTTTTTTCTCTCAGACATTAAAATGGAATTTATTTTAGATTTTCTAGTCTTATTCCTTTGAAAGCTTAATTGTAGAATGTCAATTTAAAAATATTAATAGCGATTACAAAGTAGGGATTGATTAACTTTAATTTTCTCTCTCTTTTTAAATAATTCAAGCTATCCTTACAAATTAAAAAAATTACATTATATTTATAGTTTAATTTAAAATTAACTTAAAATGATATCATTGAAAAATATCTGTGGAATGGATAAATAAGTATGCTTGATGATTTAGAAAATTCGTCATCACTCTTAAAATCGTAGTGAATTTGTGATTTAAACCATTGAAAATTTGAAAGACAAATTTATCATGTAATTGAATTAAATATATTCTTTTATTCAACCATTTATTAAGATTTGGAATTTTATTCAATAAATTTTTTAGAATATATACGACATTAAGTTAAAAAATCATATTATCACACTAAATCATCAAAAATATAAGGTTAATTATTTAATACACTGGAGACAAGATATAATTTTGGAATTTATCAAATAGACTAATAATCATTTGATTATGAATATGAAATATAATATACAAAAATATCATCTGCATTCCTCTACTCTATATAATAGATATGGAAATCTTAAATAATATAATATAAATTTAAATAGATATATAAGTATGCGTATTTTAATATATTTCAAACTCAATTACAAGTTGATTGAAACTATAATACTCATTGGACTGATATAATATATATCCATATATATGATAAAATCATATCAATATAAAATTGAAATATCATATATCAAGAACTATAACTATCTAAATGATTAAACATGTAGGTATATTATATCAAACTAATAACAAGAAATAGTTACAATTAATTTATATTTATTCAGATTTTTTTACCTTTATGATATTATAAAAATTAAATATTTGGTGGAGTTTAACTTTGAATAAAACCAAACAGGTTTAATCAAATATATTTAATTGAATATATTTGATTAAATATCAATTAATGTTTTTTTACTGAATCAAATCCATTAAATTTTTTATACAATTTGAAAATGACTTTTCCATGAGAAAACTAATATTTGAATAGTTGAAAAATTAAAGAAAAATATAAAGTGATTAGAATAATAGTAATTATAAATTGATAATGTAACTTTTGTTATCACATTATTTAATCATTATTAGTTTTTTCTATTATATAATAGTACTAATGGTATCTCCATTCTAAACTTTTTAGATATTTTTGGAAATTTATTCAATTACTATATATTCAAGAAATATAAAGTCAAGTCATCAAAAATAATGTAACTAATAGTATTATAAAATATATTTTAGAATACTGTAATTGAAATCTTTGCGATTTTAAAAATTATGTCCATGTTGGTCAGACTGTTTCAAAAAAATTATAACTATAATTGGAGAGATGACATCAAGAGTTGATACTTAACATATTTGATTAGTAATTACTAATTGATTCCCGAAATTAATGTTAATGTTAAATGATTTCCCAATTAATATAAAATCGAGTATATAAGGATGACATGGGTTAATTAACAGTACAGAGTATTGAATAAATTCAAATAGAAAAATAACATTGAAAATGACCAAAATGATTTATCGCAGATTGGGACGTAGTGGTCTCAAGGTTTCTGTCCTCTCCTTTGGTGGATGGTAGTTCATGCTATTATTAATAATATTCATTATCATATTAATCATAATATTGCTTGTTATAGGTTGACCGTTGGTAACACTGTCGATCAAGGTAAGCAATATAATATTCTAAAACACTACGATTGAATCTAATATATCTTCTGCAGCTTTGACTGATAAGTTAATGAAGGCTGCTTTTGACAATGGTATCAATTTCTTCGATAATGCTGAAGTTTACGCTCATGGTCAAAGTGAAATCGTCATGGGTCAAGCTATCAAGAACAATGGTTTCAAGCGTGAAGACATCGTTGTTGCTACTAAGATTTTCTTTGGTACTGGTGGTTGGGGTCC
This sequence comes from Conidiobolus incongruus B7586, assembly GCA_000697335.1. Lineage (NCBI taxonomy): Eukaryota > Fungi > Entomophthoromycota > Entomophthoromycetes > Entomophthorales > Conidiobolaceae > Conidiobolus > Conidiobolus incongruus. The sequence continues at coordinate 18,146 of JNEM01010240.1, forward strand.
TAATGCCAGTGGCTTATCCAAGAAACATTTGATTGAAGGTGCTAATGCCAGTTTAAAGCGTCTTCAATTGGATTATGTCGATTTGATTTTTGCTCATCGTCCTGATCCTGAAGTTCCTATGGAAGAAATTGTTCGTGGATTCAACTTCTTGATCAATCAAGGAAAAGCTTTCTACTGGGGCACCAGTGAATGGAGTGCTCAACAAATCACTGAAGCTCACACGATTGCCCAAAGATTAGGTTTAGAAGGTCCTGTTATGGAACAACCCCAATACAATTTATTCGAAAGAGAAAAGATGGAAAAAGAATACCTTCCCATCTTCGAAAACTTTGGTTTGGGAACTACTATCTGGAGTCCTCTTGCCTCTGGTCTTTTGACTGGTAAGTACAACAATGGCATTCCTGAAGGAAGTCGTTTAAGTGCTAAGGAAGGATATGCCACTATTCTTGCTGCTCAATATAATACACCCGAAGGACAAGCCAAGATTGAAAAGGTTCGTAAATTAGTTCCAATTGCTGAGAAACTTGGTTGTACCCTTGCACAATTATCCATTGCTTGGTGTGTCAAGAACCCCAATGTCTCCACTATCATTACTGGTGCTTCTAAAGTTGAACAGCTTGAAGATAACTTGAAGTCTCTTGATATTGTTGATAAATTAACTCCTGAAATCCTTGAAGAAATTGAGCAAATCTTCCAAACTAAGCCCACTCCCGTGCCCAATTTCAGAGGATAAATATTAAGTTGTAAATTTTAATTCACTTTAATAAATCATTTTGCTTCATCTTTGAATTAGTGTTGTCAACATTATATTCGACAAACTTATTATTAAATATCAATAATATATATTATTCTAATTGTAGTTTTTATTTCCTTAATATATCATTTGTAAAAAATTTAATTACACCAATAGATAACCAAAATACTGTATTCAAAAATGAAGAAGAATATAACAAACTATATTTACGATCAATTAACTTTTCAATATACCCTCTACAATATAATATTATTATTAATCAAAAATCAGAAATCATTTTATTTCTGATTTATTAATTAAACAATAACATTGAAGAGATTATCCCATAAATAAATTTTCAAAAATTATAATAGATAAATTTCCTCACTAAATTCTAATTTAATTCAGCTTTTTCAGTATTAATCCTAATATTATCCATTTACACTTGAATATAATATAAGTAATTTTAATGCAATATGAGTTCGAATACGACCACTAAAACTAAACAGTCTAAAAAAGAGTAATTCAACCAAAGAAATATCATTGATAAAATGAATAATTAATTATTTAAATTAGACCCACTTTTATGAGTGCCAAAAAACCAGTTAGTAGGCTAAGACAAGTTGTTGAAGTACCCAAAAAAGTAAATATCAAATACACAAAATTATGTGATATAAATTGATAATTTTTTTTAAATTAGACAAGTAGAGATCCCCGTTTTGAGCATATATCAGGAAAATTTAACGAAGATTTATTTAAAAAGAGTTATGCATTCGTAGACGAGATAAAAAAACAAGAATTGAAAGAATTGAGAAAGGAACTAAATAAGACTAAAGATGCACAATTGAAGAGTGAATTGAAGAAAAAATTAGAAGCTGAAGTAATTATACTACTATTAGACATTGAAAGGACTTTTATTAACATTATCATGCAGTTGACAAAACAAAATATTGAGAAACAGAAGGAAGAAAAACAAGTGCTGAAGAGGGAGTTACGTAAGAATGAAATGAAATTAATTAAACAGGGGAAGAAACCTTTCTTCTTAAAGAAATGTAATTTTAATATTTTACTATTTCATAATTTTATAGTTAATGTTACTATTTAGCCCATATTAAACAAATTGAATTAACTAAGAAATTCAACGAAATGAAGGGTAAAGTTAATATCGATAAATTGATGGAGAAGAGGAGGAAACGTAATGCTAATAAGGATCACAAAGCTCTTCCCTTTAAAAGAAGACAAACTGAATAATTTACCCTTTCAATTGGCTTATATTGTACTTAGTATTATATTTTATAGATTTAATATTATCACCATTTACAATAAAAATACTAATATTTTTATTTATGGATTGATTATTGAGTATGCTAGTAATTATGGTTATTATATTTTAAGTTCAAATAAATTATATTTCAATTTTTCCAATTAATATCAGCTATTTTTAAAATACTAACAAACAACAACCTTGATTGCAATAGAATCATATAATACTCAACTTATTTAATGTATCTTGAAATCATTTATAATCTTTAAATTTTCATTTATTTGTATCAAATCATATAACATGCATATGATTTAAATATATTGAATATTGACATATTTTGAAATTCAAGTGGAAAAGTATATTAATAAATAGGTTATGAGTATGAAATATCATAATTGTTAATAATGGAATCAATTTTTGTGAAATTTTATTAAGTCCAAATAACTATCCAAAATCAGTAATTTAAATAAAATCTTAATATGTTTTTCAATAATTGTTATCATATCAAATATTATAGAAATAGTTTATATTATTTTCAATTCAATATATAATATCTAGAAGCTTTTTTCACTTATGAGGAAAGTAAAAATTTAAATATAGTTCAAATTGAAGAGTAATTAGCATTAAATGATGAAATAATATCAGTTCAAAAGTACTAAGTATTATACACATTTTCCTGATAGCTTTGTCTCCAGCTTATGCAATAATTAAATTTGATTAAAATTAATTCATCTAACAATGTTTCAGTAACAATAAATTTGGAAAAATTTATGATATCAACTAATATATCTGATTATATTTTTTGAAGAATATATGAATTAATATATGCTACAAGGATGTACTTTGGAAACCATGTTTTAGAGCTTTGGAATTATTATGACTTTGCTTCAATTAACCAAACAGTTAAATCTGTACCTAGCTTCTAATATGTGATATAATTAATATCATTTTCTAACTCATTTTATGTATTTTTAATTGATATTGAATGGATATTTTTGAAGAATTTTAATTTGTAATTCTATAAAAATATATATATGAACAAGATTTAATTTTTGTTTAATTGAAATGTCACCTGTTTCAAGTATAAAATATTCGCAAATGTTCAGAAAATATTCTATGAAGTGAAATTTATGGAATTCGGAGATTTATTTTGAAATAATAATACTTGTCTAGTATATTATATTGTAGTTAACGAGATAGTAACCCGCTTGACCAACTTCACCTCGCAGCCTATTACTATATGAAAATATAGCTCCGGAATACCCGTGACACCACTTCAAGGTCTCATTTTTTCGAAGATCTAATATACTTCTTTATACCACTCGCGGCTGACCACTAGTCTATAAAAGAATCATTGTCGGGATACATCTTCATCACCTTCGGTCTTCTTTGGAGCCCATTAAACTTTAAAAAACCCTAATAAAACACCTTAACTCAAACAACCGAACAAACTGCGAGCAAGCTAACCCCTTTCCTATCATTAACTTTCTACTAGAAATTGCTGAAATCACAAAATTAATGTTTGAATTATTATCTAATTGGAGACAAATTGAAAAATTAAAGGAATAAAATTCAATAAAGTGTGTAAATTAATTGAATTTTATGTGGTTCCAAAAAATGACAATATCATCCAAAATTCTGCAATTCTATACTGAAATTAATTATTTACTTTCTTTTGTGTTCTTAGTTGGCAACCACTATAAAACTTCTCAAATAATCCACTATGTAAATTGATTAAATATATAATATTAGCTAACCCTTTTACTTCATTTTATTTCACTATATGATTTGCCATCAATCCTTAACGACTCATCAAAATATTTTTTTTCTTTCGATCACTACTAGGATTTATTTCCTAATTAAGCAATGCCGTTTTTATAATTCTTAATTTGGATAAAACAAGCCAAAATCATGATGACCAATATTGAATCAAATTAAAATTGTATTATTTTTGAAATATAAAAAATTCCAATATTTTGATTTTTTTTATTAATATTAAAACTAAATTTTATAATATTATTTTTAATATGTAAATAATTATACTTTTAAATATATAGCTAATAATTTTAAATTGAATAAATATTTGTGTAAACTATCACATTTATAAATTTTAATATTATAATTTAAGTTAATGTTTTGATTTCTTTCTGATAAATAGATTATTATTGCATATTATATTAATAAATGGGTTCTTAGTTGATTTTTTCTAGTGAATATTGCAGTTTATTCATTTTTCTTATATATTTGATGATTGTCACATTCAATAAGGAACTTGTTTTAAAAAATTTATAGATACAATTAAAAAATATTATTGGTTGTAATATCTATTGGTAGATATTCGATATTTTTATAATTATTTATATTTTTTTCAAAAACAGAGTATTTTATAATATATCACTATTTATAGATATCTTATCTATGTCTTTGCTCTAAAAAGTAAAAACCTATTTATTGCAATTAATTTCTATAACGTTAAATTTACTATTATAATTAATATTTTTGAGTTTTATTGTTTATTGGTAGATTTGCTAGTCGCTTTTTTAATTGTTAAGATTGAGTTGGTTAAATGGAAAAATAATGGGAATAGTGCAGGGATTTGAACTTTCTCATCATAGGGTTGTAACCCTCGTGATTTTTCTTAAATCGTTTGTGTTAGATAGTTTAAGCTTTTAAGATAATTTTAGTGTATGGTTCCAAAATTGATTTTTCATCAATTTTCTTTTCAAGCCATCTATTATTGCATTTTTTCAACTTATATTGAACTGATTTTTAAATTGAATAAAGCCAAAATATATATTTTCAAGTCCTAATCATATCCCACAATCAAAACACCAATATAGAGTGACTATGGTAATTAATTTGACAAACTGTTATCTTTCCAGTATAATATTCATAAATACCAAAAAATCCAATCACATTAAAAAAATCCTAATCCCACTGAAATCATGATTAAATGTGACTCATCTTAATCAACCAAATCGTCAACCCTATTTAAATTCAGTTGAGAATGATGAAATGTATCAATTCTTAAATTAAACATATACATTCAATCGATCACAAGCCATTTATAATACTAAATAGATATAATTACTTTTGATTATAATGGGTTCAGCAAATGATAATAACAGCAATTTAAAATCTTCTAGTGAACAAGTAGCTAATCATACAAATTCTGAATTGAGACCCTTGAATGTAAGTAACCTAAATTTAGACTTTTATATTATATTTTTTTTTCAATTTAATGTTTTACACAAAATATATATTTTTGATCCTCAAAATATTAATGGATATATGTAAGAACTCGATACAGATTCGATTATTCTATACTTGATCATTTATTTTCAATGACACTGGGAATAATTTCTTGATCTATAGTGAAAATCAATTTGAATTATATATCTTAATACTTCGGTCATAGTCATATATCTTCTTTTGATAACATTATTATTCATATAATCTTCAATGATTTACTAATTAAATTTTAAACGAATAGGCTGCTGATCTCAAAATTACAAAAACCACCAACCCTAAACCACTTAAACCTAACCAAGAATTACTCTTTGGGGATTCCTTCTCTGACCACATGTTCGAAGTAGATTGGCATAGTGAGAAAGGATGGTCCAACCCAGAAATTAAACCTTACCAACCTCTCGTCCTCGACCCCAGTTCAATCGTCTTCCACTATGCATTCAGTTGCTTTGAAGGTATGAAAGCTTATAAAGGTGTGAATGGCGAAATTAGACTCTTCCGTCCCGATTTGAATATGGCCCGTCTCAATCGCTCTGCTGAACGTATTGCTTTACCTACCTTTGACGGGGATCAGTTGATTGAATGTATTAAAAAGTTAGTAAAATTGGAAGAACGCTGGATTCCCAGCGAAAAAGGATACTCCCTCTATATTCGTCCCACTTTGATCGGTACTCAAGAATATATTGGTGTTGCTCCTTCCAATAAGGCCAAGTTGTTTGTCATCCTTTCTCCAGTAGGCCCTTATTACAAAACTGGATTCAAAGCTGTATCGCTTTTGGCTACTTCATCGTTCATCCGTGCCTGGCCAGGTGGTACTGGTAATACCAAGGTTGGTGGTAACTATGCTCCTGGTATCAAACCCCAAATCCATGCCAACCAAAAGAACTGTGCTCAGAACTTGTGGTTGTTTGGCCCTGAAGAATATTTGACGGAAGTAGGTACTATGAACTGCTTCATTTACTGGAAGAATGAAGAAGGCGAACTTGAACTGGTCACACCTCCCCTTGACGGTACTATTCTCCCAGGCGTTACACGTCAATCGATCTTAGAATTGGCCAAGTCGTGGGGTGAATTTAAAGTGTCAGAGCGCCTTGTTACTATCCACGATATCAAACGCGCCATTAACGAGAAGAGATTGTTAGAAATGTTTGGATCTGGAACAGCGTGTATTGTTTCACCTATCAAGGAGATTGTCTACAATGACGAAAGCTTGCAAATTCCTTTAGACCCTGATAACCCAGAAAGTCAAGCAGGACCTATTGCTACAAGATTTAATAACACTATCTTAAGTATACAATATGGTGAAATCCCTCACGAATGGTCCGTTATCGTTGATTAAAATTTGATTTGTCAATATGAATTAGGATGATCAAACTCAAAATGACTATTAAATATGATCCATTCATACAACTTCTCAAGTCATTCATTATCATTTAAATGACTTTTTAGGATTTAATAAATATATATATATACATATAATTTAATATTAAAGAGTATATTAAAAATTCTTTATGAGATCAAACCCAAAAATGATGTTAAGATAATTTGATATGTGATAATTATTATTATTAACAATTTTTGAAATTTATCAATAAATACTAAACTTATTTTGTGACGAGAAATCAAAGCGCTATTTAGGCGAGCACAATACTTCATACTGCTTCAATACTACAATGACTTGAAAGAAAAATTGATCGAGCAATTGAATTAGTCCAGTTTATATAACTAAATTATGTTATCATTTTCTATTAAGTTGCTTTGATTAATACAGAATATGTCATTTCAATATTTGCCTATATTTTTGTCATTTTAAAAATTTTATTATTCCTTGTATAGCAAACTTTCAATTCACCATTTTTCATTAATCCTAAATCTATATTTTACCAAATATACAAATTTTATAAATATTTTCATTTTTTATTATTAATAAATATGTCATTATATATTCAATAAAAATTGAATGAAAAAATTACTTTGATTTGGATTAATTGTATTTAATTTTGATAATTTAATGTTCTGAACTTGTTTTTGAAATCGTCCCAGCTGACATAAGCTCCCTTCAACCATCTATCGCCAGTGCTTGGATCGAACTCGGTACGCCCATGCAAAACACGACGATTGGCGAAGAGGACACAGTCTCCTGGACTCATTTTAACTTGATAGAGATTTTGGGATTGGTGAAGTGCTTCAGAGAATTGACTCAGTGCCTTGTAGAGCTTGGAAAGAGGGATATCTTTGGGAGGCACAATAGGTCCTTGAAATGGAGGAGCAAAGAATAGGTCGTAGTGCTCATTGGGATTGGATTTGATTGTGGGTCGAGTGTAGCGATAGTAGCGACCGTCGTTGAGGTAATGGAAGGGAATTGGAACGGATTGCAAAATCTCAAAGGATTCAGGATGGTGCTCTTTAATATATTCAATGGCGCGATATCCGTCAACGAACAAGCTATCACCACCTTGAGCTTCGTTGGTCAAGCAGTGTAACAATTGAACGCCTGGAGGACTTTCAAAATACAATAGATCCATATGGAGGCCTAAATCAAGAGACGTGTATGCGATATTTTTGGCGTTGGCTTCGCTCTTGACATTCCAACTAAGGCCATAGAAGGTATTCATGATATTACCAATTCGGGAGCCTACTTCCATGACGCTTTCTTGCTTAAGGGGAACACCTCGAATGAAACATAACCCATACTGGGCTAAGTAATTAATAGCTTTGCCCCAAATTTGACGATCGTTCATGAATCCTTCATAAGGTAAATAAATATCTTTGACAGGGAGAATGCTAGCATCCCAGGATCTAGCAGATCCTTTAGCAATGAATGGATCGTGCTCATACTCAGGATTAAAATGATTTTTAACCCAGTCCAAGTCGTATACGCTTTCGTGGGTTTCGTTGCGATGATGGATGGAATTGGGGGCCCATGTGATTTTCAATTGATTGTGACTGGCGCTCATGTGATCAATAGTGGGATTAGTGTGGACATTGCAGGAGGAATGTAACTTTTGCTGATTACTTGGATGGATGCACTTCTCACATTTGCAATGATCACGTAACCAGCTTTTGTTGACCTTGAGAGTGTCATTAATTACGAGTTCGTCATTGACTTGCTGGAGTTTGTAATTTAAAAAGGTAGGAGATAATTTAAATAAATTTAATTTAGTTGTGGAAAAGTTAGATCTCTAAATTTCATGTTCTAATATATATCAATTTGTATATAAATAATGTAGTGTTTTACTATACCTTGGAATGATGAATAGCTTGATTCCATACACATTTTCTTAAGTGATTTAAATTCGATTGAATTGAGTTAACTATAAACCGTTCAATTTATATCATTAAAAATTCAAGTTAATTTTTATTACCTAACATTATTGATATTTTAATTATTTGATTATTAAGAAAGAGCCTGATGTTCATAATTATATTTCGTTAAATAATGATCTCATCAATTAATTAATTCATGGGATTTTTAACTTTAGTATATTTTGGAAATAATCTCAATTTGAAATTAGTTTTCGTTTTTAATATCGAAATTCTAAATGAAATCATTTCAAATTTATTTCTTTATTCCACTTTAGACCAGATGATCTTTGGAAATGCTTTATCTGATAAAGTATTTATCCTTTGAAATTTGGTGAAATTGATACTCTGCTTATTAAAATATATAATAATATATATTCAAATGGATTGAAATTGAACGGCAAAATTTATTCTATATTTCATCATAAACTATCAATTATAACTAACATCATTACAATGTATTCCATTCTACGGTTAAAATATTTTAATATGATTTTATGAATTATTAGCAATTATTAACAAAGTGGAGCCAACTATAAATATACATCCATAGTTTTAATGGACATCTATATTTCTTATTTCTTTTTACCACAAAAATCTTATAATTTTATAGCTTAAGAATTGTAGAAGTTAGAAAAATATAAGTAATATTAAATTAATCTAAAATTTTGATAGCAATAATAAATAATATAGAGTTTGGCATTACCAATACAGTTTTTAAAAATTAACTTGGACTTGTCATTGGGAAATATTTTGTGTTCTATATTAATACGCTGATAAATATTGTCAACGATAAATAATATTTTGAGTTATAATTAATATAATTAAATATGTTTCAATTTAATAAATCACCAGTATCAACTTATAGAATATTAAATATATATAATATCAAAACATTCGAAATTTTGTATTATGTCTATTCAAATAGAAAGATATATTAGAATAATTCCAAATGAAATAATAGCATATTTCAATTATCAAGTAAATTTTATATTCAGCTAATTTGAATACTTTAATTTGCTATTTTAAAATTCAGTAAATCTTTACTTGCTTTTCAAAATTAATACTTATTATATTGAATAAATATGGTGATTTCTGTTGGACATTAGGTTTCGTAATTTATTGGATCATTAATATTTTGATTATGGATATAGCTATTGATTAGGGAATTTTTTCTGGCAAATGCTACAAATTAACAAAAATAAAATTAATTACACATCAGCATGATTGTTCTTATTTAATATATGAAAATGAAAATAACTATTTTCTATTATTGTATTACAACTCACATTCACTCATATTCTAATATGAAAATCAAATATTTTATCATAAAATAATTATAAAATATTGATTAAATATAAAAATATATTATTAAGGTAAAGTAATTTTTTTATATAACACATGATTATGATTATGATTATATATATATTTATACTTATATATTAATAGAACTTTCACTCATTGAAAAACTAGTGCTATCACAAATCAAATTTTGATTCAAATAATAAAAATTTGAATACTGGATATTATATTATATGGATCAAATATCCTTAAATACATTATCAAACAACAATCAATATCACCATTATATTTATAAAATTAAAGCTAAATTAAATAATTTTTTCAAATTAGGATCACAAATAAATAATACTTTAATTAGTAACAATTTTGATTATATTCTCATTAAATAATTTCAATTTCTAACATAGCTGATTTTAATTAAACTGTATTATATATTATTTAGTATAATTATTAATCGATTTATATTAGGCTTTTCTATATGGTGTATTGAAATTATATATTTCAAATAATGCTGTTTCAAAATAGAAAATATCTAAAATACTCATATATTAATCAACTAGTATAGTATATATTATTATTTATAATAAAACTTCTGTGATATGTTATAAATTACAAATATTTTTAATATATATTTAAAATATAAATTGAAAAAACATTTTGATAGTAAATTCAATATCATTGAATAAAATCACACAAGTTTTTGGATATTTAATAGAAAATATTAAATTAATTCAAAAAAGCTAGCGATTTATATATTATATATCATTAAAATTGTTAATTTTTATATAATGACATAATTAATATATCAAAAATTTCAAAGTTCCTTGCAGGAAAATGACAAATTTAATCTGAAATCCATGTAAGCAATTTTACCCCATTGAAAAGAAATCTTTTTATATATCATATAAAGTAAATAAAATATTTTTAAAGAAATAATTTAATTTATATCAAGCTGATATTTATTGATAAAACGTTTGTTTTTGTATTGCTTGCTTGAATGTCAATTAATAAAAATTTTAAAATTGGCTATTGAATTTAATACCAAACTTGATATTTTCAAAATTTAATCTTTCAATATTACTCTAGAAATTAAGTAATAGTACAATTTTAATATAAAAAATAAATATAATTCTTACTATATGATTTATAAGTTTAAATAAAAAATTTTAAATTAATACTCACTGTATTATTAATAACTGTTTGCTATACATCTGGTAAATTTCTAGCAATCAAAAAACAGTATTTAAAACTAAATAAATATTTCACAAATCAGATTAATTTATTTAATAAAAATTTTCTTATAAGCATATTTTTTAATTGCGTAAAACAACAATAATCTTATAGGCTGTAATCTAGTAAATATACTAGATATGGTAACTCTTTCTAATTGCTTTATATAGAGAATCTTTCATGGTTTTAGTTTTATGCATTTTATAATTTTTATGTAAAATAATAAGTATCTTTAATTTATAATAAAAAATCAATTTAAAATTGTTCTATTAAAAAAACAATAAAAACTAGCTATTAATTGATTTATTTTTAAAATTAAATACAAAAGCTATATACTACTATAATCTATTATAACAATTAATATTTTCATATAAATATAATATTTATTTATTAAAATTTATAAAAAGGGTTGTATTAACTTGATATTTTGTTTTTTAAATATAAAATTATATAAAGGAATTTAAGATTCATTGATTATAATAAAATAATCTAAAAACCTTTTCTTTTAATTATGTTTTTAATATGTTTTATTTAAATATTGTTATTTTAGCTTTTTCAATGCTTTGGTTAATAAATAAAGTGTTTATTTTATAATATCATTAATTATTCTAAATATAACTTGAATATAAATGCATAATATACTTTTATAATTAATATTAAATTACTTGGATAATTCTTTAATCAAAATAAATATTTTTTTCATATATTCTTTTTTTATTAAAAAATTACATAACAAAAGTAAAATTTGTTTTTCAAATTTAAAATGAGAAAGCTAGCAATTAATTGAAGTTTTAGTTAAAATATTATTTTTACAAGTTATTTACAAGTAGTAAATAATTTTAAAGGGCTTATAGTTAAGTTTTAAAAATATCAAAATAAAAACATTTGATGATTATTATATAATTAAAATATGATTAAATTCAATATTAAATATTTTCATAAAAAATAATTATAAATATATATATATATATATATATATATAGTTAAAAAATATTAAGTTCCTTATATATTCAGTATATGATTAATTTTTTAAGCTAATAATATGTTTGAAAAAATAGTATTTGAAAAATTTTCCATATTTTTCTTTTTAAACTAATAGATTAAAAATGAAATTATAGCTTTAGTTTTATTATGTTGAAATACTATATAAGGCAGGAATTATTGATCTCAAAATATAATATATTACTAAGATTTAAAAGAAGTGTTTTGGTTGGGAAATTATAATTATAACCATAAATACCAAAGCAAAGATTATTTGACAAAGAAACAAATGCTATTATTAAGTATGTATATATTGGCTATTTAGTATTGGATCCTTTATTACCAGGAAAAATAAATTGTAATTATGAAATATATTATAAATATTTGAAAACTGATGTTACTAACTGGAGTAAAGAAAATTCAATTCAATACCTTTTATTTTGTAGGATAATAGCTATATACACATAACTGAAATTATTATATATTTGCTTATTGAAAAAAAAAACTAGTTTGTATTATCCTATCTTCATTGATCACCAGAAATGGATCCTAATATCATAATTATTTTCATAAGTCGAAGAATTTGATATATGGAAAAAAGAATTAACTACATTTCAACTTTTTAAAATTAAATGTATAATTCTGATCATAAAATTTAAACTATGAAAAGAAATTAGTAATAGTACCCAATAATATTATTGAAAAAGGAAATATTAATTATTATAATGATATTGTTTTCCTAGAACTTTTTGAATTACTGTATAGAATTAATAAATTCACTCCGATTTAAAATTACTTTTAAAATTTTAAATAAGAAATGATATTTGGTTAAATATTTACTAAATGATTAAATTGGGTTTGGTGAACCTGCAGTTTGATTAATTTATGGTAAATTTGTAATTGAATCCCGACCTCCGATTATTTAAACAAAACAAATTATTCTTAATCAAAATCCGAGAATGGTATAAATAGAGAATGAATGTGATAGGTAACATAATATCGGTGGTGAATGATAATTGAATAAAATAATCCAAAAATGACCCAAATGACATATCGCAGATTGGGACGTAGTGGTCTCAAGGTTTCAGTTCTCTCCTTCGGTGGATGGTAATTAAAACCATAGACTCAGTAATTCAATTGTTAACACTAAATATGTTTATAGGATGACTATTACTGAACCAGTTGATCAAGGTAAATTACTCATAACTTTATAAAATTAAGAATGTAACCAATTTCTATGTGTACAGATCTATTCGATAAAATAATGAAAACTGCATTTGAAAATGGTATCAATTTCTTTGATAATGCTGAATTTTATGCACTTGGTGAAAGTGAAGTCGTCATGGGTAAAGCTATCAAGAACAATGGGTTCAAACGTGAAGATTTAGTCATTTCTACTAAGATATTCGGTGGTACAGGAGGCTGGGGTCCTAATGCCAGGGGTCTTTCAAAAAAGCATTTAATTGAAGGTCTCAATGCCAGTTTGAAACGTCTCCAATTGGACTATGTGGATTTAGTCTTTGCCCATCGTCCAGATATTGAAGTTCCTATGGAAGAAATAGTTCGTGGATTCAACTTCTTGATCAGTCAAGGAAAAGCTTTATACTGGGGAACTAGTGAATGGAGCGCTCAACAAATCACTGAAGCACATGCTGTTGCCCAACGATTAGGCTTGGAGGGTCCTGTTATGGAACAACCTCAGTATAACTTATTCGAAAGAGAAAAGGTTGAAAAGGAGTACCTTCCCATCTTTGAAAATTTTGGATTAGGTACTACCACCTGGAGTCCTCTTGCATTTGGTGTCTTGACTGGAAAGTATAATGATGGTATTCCAGATCAAAGTCGTTTTAACAATGCAAAAGGAATTTACAAAATACACGCTGATATCTTTAATACACCTGAGGGAAGGGCTAAAGTCGAAAAAGTTCGTAAATTAGCTCCAGTTGCTGAGAAATTAGGCTGTACCCTTGCGCAATTATCTCTTGCCTGGTGTGCTAAGAACCCAAATGTATCAACTATTATTACCAGTGCTTCGAAAGTAGAGCAACTTGAGAGCAATTTAAAGTTCCTTGATATTGTCGATAAGCTAACCCCTGAGATCCTTTATGAAATCGATGAAATCTTTCAATCTAAACCTACGCCAGTACCTAATTTTAGAGGTTGATCATATTATAATTTTATTTCATAAACAAATAAACTTACTTTTGATAATATACCTGGAACACTAAAAAGTATTATGTAAATTATATAAATTTAATAATTGGGATATTTTTTTTGCAATAATAATGTTGTAAAATTCCATTGTTTACAGTTCCATAGGTTTTAGGATGGATAGAATTTATATTGGAATTCATATCATTGGAAGTCATTTTTATAAAATGATAAAATATAAAGATATGATTAACAGTAACACTAAATAATTTGTATGAACTCTAAGAGTGATAGGGAGCCCTTTATTATCAAAAAACAATATGTATTTATATTGTGAAAAATGCAACTAAAATACTAGTTGCAGCTAATCAAAGCATCATCTATTAACAAGAACATGACTTCTCTTTTTGACACATATGTTCAACAAATAATATATCTTATATTTTATATTTTGAATCTTTTTTAATATTTTTATTACACATTAAAATTTATAATATATACTTGTCAATTTGAGTTTTGATAATAAGAATTCATAAATATATATTTGTTGCAATTAAATCCTCATATCTAATAAATAAATTTATGTTAATTTCATTAAAATGTTATATCATATAAAATTATAAATATTGTAAAATTTCATTTTATTATATTTTTTAATATATATTTTACTAATAACATTGGTCATAAATATAAATATTTATAAAATAGATTGTAATATTTTAACACTTTGAATTAAAATACAACAAATTTGTAATAAAATGGTGTATTTTATTTTGAACCAATCTTTTTGTATATTTCATTTTATCTCAAAATATTTCGATTAGGAAAGAAAAAATGGCAAATTTTTTAAGTTTTAATATTTCAAACATATTGTTAGTTTTATAAAATATATTATATAAAGTTTATATATGAGTATTAATACTTTCAAACTAAATATATTTAATTATTATAATTTTTTCAATAAAACATTTTATTTAAAAATGTATTGTTGAATTTAATCATGCTTAGCCAAGAAAATGATTATCAAATGTCTTTTATTTTAGTATTATTAACACCCAACCACAGATCCTCTAAATTAATTTAAGGTTTGTTAACAATTTATGGATATTATGTTTTATCCAAAACCACAATATATTGCTAGATTTGCTGTTTTAAAACTAAAAGGGAGATTGAAATTAACTAAAATCTAAAAGACTAATTTTAATTGTCACTCTTATTTATATAAATATAGTATAAAAATATATTGAAAATTATCTTTTTAATATAGTTATAAAATTATCAAAGTAATCTAATATTAATTACATCAGTTAACTATATTTATTCAACTTTGAACTTTTAATTATTAAAAATACAAAATAAATATATTAATTGATATAAAATAACTAAAATAAATAAACCTAATTAAAGACTTTAAAATAGTGAAAAGCTAAATCTTTTAAATTAAATCATTATAGTTTATAAATTATTGATGCTTTTATATATTTTTTACATAATACCACAAATATACTTGATTAAATTAAAAGCACTTCTGCCATAAACTCCAAATAATAAATATTTTGTCTATCAAAGAATATTAACAATTTTAATTGATTATAATATTATACAATTGTCTTAGTTTTTTGAAAGTAAAAAAATAATACAAATTTTATATCTAATAATTTTTAATCTGAATATTTGATTAGAATGAATGAATGCCTATTATTATATGAGATAATTTTAAATGAATTAATTTAAAGCTTTAAAAGGATTACTAAATAAAAGTCAATATAAAGAGCTAACATATCCAATAAACTTACTGGTTTATAATCCTTGAAATTACATATGTTTTAGCAAGTAAAATTTATACATGTAAGAAATCAAATTTTAATAGATAGATAAAATTGGTTTGAAATATTAACATATTTCAGTGTTTAATAAAAAGAGCAATATTTTAGGTGTTAAAAATTTGCCAAAGATATGACAAAGAAATATTAATGATAATGGAGAGTATTAATTTTATAACATTAATTCATCTACGTAAATGTTGTATTGAAAATTATATTAAATCTGAATATATAAAAGCGCCATTATTGAATTTCCTAAATGATTATTTAAAAAATGCTTTACTAATTGTTTAAATACTGGCTGAACTTTGAATTTAATAAAATAATTTCCAATATTTGATCGAGATATCAAATTCGTTGTAATGTTTAAAAATTGGTGTGAATCTTTGGAATGGTTAGACAATGATAGTGTTCGTTATATGAAATAAAAATACTCGAATATATATTGCTGAAATTTTATTATTTACTAAAAATCCTGTTCGCAGTGTAGATTCAAAACTACCATTAATTAAATACTATACTAGCTGATTTCTTTCAAAATATCTATGATTGAATATTTCATATTATATAAGATATAAATAAGTTGATGAAGTTTTGTGAACTGTATTTCATTATGAAAAGCATTATATTTAAGGTATTTAACAAATTATTTTACTAATGATACCTTTACATTAATTTTATTTTAAATATTAATTTTTCAAAAAAAATGATTCTTAAATAATCATAATTTGTAATTTTATATTACCAATATATCATATATGTTAGTTCCAATTAACTATATACTTTAATACAATTTTCTTTGATCATCATATATGATAACTGAAATATAATATACAATATAAATCTTTATATGTCTATAATATGTAAGGTACTTATTCTTAATATAATGTATATTTATAATAATCATTCAAAAATCATTAATGTTTTGCAATTCAATTGTATACAGTCGAAAATAGAATTTTAAAATAATCTCGGTTAAAATATTTAAACAGTTTTTATGATGAGAAAATTAATTTAATCTGCATTGATAAATAGAATTACTAAAATCGCTTCCGATTAAGAATTTGTAGAAATTGAAAAAGTTGTCAAATTATTTAAATTTTAATCTTTATAAGTTTAATCAAGAGTAAATAAAAAAGTATTACGAAGAGATTAAATTTAGAATAAGGAATATTTCATTCTAATAACTGCTGATAAATTTGTAATTGAATCCCGACCTCCGATTATTTAAACAAAACAAATTATTCTTAATCAAAATCCGAGAATGGTATAAATAGAGAATGAATGTGATAGGTAACATAATATCGGTGGTGAATGATAATTGAATAAAATAATCCAAAAATGACCCAAATGACATATCGCAGATTGGGACGTAGTGGTCTCAAGGTTTCAGTTCTCTCCTTCGGTGGATGGTAATTAAAACCATAGACTCAGTAATTCAATTGTTAACACTAAATATGTTTATAGGATGACTATTACTGAACCAGTTGATCAAGGTAAATTACTCATAACTTTATAAAATTAAGAATGTAACCAATTTCTATGTGTACAGATCTATTCGATAAAATAATGAAAACTGCATTTGAAAATGGTATCAATTTCTTTGATAATGCTGAATTTTATGCACTTGGTGAAAGTGAAGTCGTCATGGGTAAAGCTATCAAGAACAATGGGTTCAAACGTGAAGATTTAGTCATTTCTACTAAAATTTTCTTTGGTACTGGTGGTTGGGGTCCTAATGCCACTGGTTTGTCTAAAAAGCACTTGATTGAAGGTCTCAATGCCAGTTTAAAGCGTCTCCAGTTGGATTATGTTGATTTAGTCTTTGCCCATCGTCCAGATCCAGAGGTGCCTATGGAAGAAATCGTTCGTGGATTCAATCACTTGATTAATCAGGGTAAAGCTTTCTATTGGGGAACCAGTGAATGGAGTGCTCAGCAAATTACTGAAGCTCATACTGTCGCTCAAAGATTAGGCTTGGAAGGACCTGTTATGGAACAACCTGAGTATAATTTATTTGCAAGGGATAAACTTGAAAAAGAATACCTTCCCATTTTTGAAAATTTTGGATTAGGTACTACCACCTGGAGTCCACTTGCATGGGGTGTCTTAACTGGAAAGTACAACGATGGTATTCCAGAAGACAGTCGCTTTAACGTTAAACATGGAATTTCTAAAATGCAATATGAAAGATTCAACACACCTGAGGGAAGAGCTAAAATAGAAAAAGTTCGTAAATTAGCTCCAGTTGCTGAGAAGTTGGGCTGTACCCTCGCACAGTTATCTATCGCTTGGTGTATTAAGAATCCTAATGTATCAACTATTATTATGGGTGCCTCTAGAGTAGAGCAACTTGAAAGCAACTTAAAATCACTTGAAGTTGTTGATAAATTAACTCCTGAAATTCTTCAAGAAATTGACGAAATCTTCCAGTCCAAACCAACACCAGTTCAAAATTTCAGAGGTTGATATATTAAAATTATATAATTTTTTTATCCAGTATATATTTCATTTCAATATCTATAAATTTGTTTCTATTATCCATATAAATGTTATACATTTTATAAAACAATAGGTGTCATATGTTTATTAATATCAATTTGTCCTTCATTTTAATATTTCATTTATATCAAAAATAATGAAACCCATTTATCAAGTCACCAGACTTGTAATCTTTAAATCACTATAATTTGGTGAAATTAATTAATAAAACCTTAATGTTTGATAAATTAACTATATATACTGGCATTTTTATTAACAAATTTTACAATATAGCAATTGATTTATTATATTTAGTATATTTTATATTTTATTTATAGTTTAAACTAATCAATCACAATTTTATTTATAGATATAATTTGATAATTTTTGAATTCCAAGTCAAATATACTATAATATAATGTGCAATAATTAAATATACATTGATAAATGAAAAAACTTTTGCTAGATAGACTACTATAGTTATTATAAATCCCAATTTATCTAATATAAATAAAAAATTTTCTTACTAAATTTTAAATAGAATAGAGGGAAGAAAGTTCTTGAAAAATTATATATATATATTTCAATATGCTACTTAATATTTTAAATGTAATAATATGTTGTAAGAACAAATATGACCGTATATTATTGTTGTGATAATTTATTATCAAGTTTTGAATCCACTCGTAATTATTGTTTTAGAAATCATTCAATTTAAATATTCCCTTGATAAATATTTCAGGTAGTATAAAATAATTTGCAGAATATAATATATTACATTATATATTAATTTACAACAATTTTACGAACCATTTTATATTTTTATTTTAATTTTTAATAATCAAAGGTTATTGTGTATTTTTAAACTATATTGAAAACTAATGTTCAAAAACGAACAATTATTTGCGACTGCATAGTTCTTAAATGTTGATCATAATGTATTTTCAAAAATACTAAATTTAAAAAGAAAATAGTGGTAGAATATTTGAGTGCTATTTATTAGATATTTTTCATCAATTTTATTATCTCATTAGATATTTAATGCTTTTTTCTTCAATATTTTGAAATATATACTACATGATGGTGAAATAACGTCATTTCAAGCATATTCCTAATTCTAACAATTTGATTGAGCCTATAATAACTATTGAAATAATCAATATTTTTGATAGTTTAATCTAGTAATATATATATATAATGTGATATTATATTGAGCATTATAAATTATTTTGGAAGGAGAATTATAATTTATTAGTTTAAAAATCCTAATTTAAATACTATTAACCTCTCAGATTGGGAATTGGAGTAGGTTTAGTCTGGAAGATTTCTTCGATTTGTTCGAGAATTTCAGGAGTTAGCTTTTCAATTACTTCAATAGACTTCAAATTGTCTTCAAGTTGCTGAACTTTAGTGGCTCCAGTGATTACAGTTGATACATTGGGGTTTTTAATACACCAAGCAAGAGACATTTGCGCGACAGTACAATCTAACTTTTCTGCAATAGAAGTCAATTTACGAACCTTTTCGATTTTGATCTTTCCTTCGGGAGTACCTAATCTGTCACCAAGGATTTTTGGAACTCCTTCTTTAGCATCAAAGCGGCTGCCTTCTGGGATTCCATCATTATACTTTCCAGTCAAGACACCTGATGCAAGAGGACTCCAAACTGTAGTACCTAAACCAAAGTTTTCGAATATGGGAAGATATTCCTTTTCAAGCTTTTGTCTTTCGAATAAATTATATTCAGGTTGCTCCATAACAGGTCCTTCCAACCCTAACCTTTGGGCAATAGCATGTGCTTCAGTGATCTGCTGAGCACTCCATTCGCTAGTTCCCCAATACAAAGCCTTGCCTTGGTTGATCAAGAAGTTAAAACCACGAACAATTTCTTCCATAGGTACCTCTGGATCTGGACGATGGGCAAAGATTAAATCAACATAATCCAATTGAAGACGCTTTAAACTAGCATTAGTGCCTTCGATCAAGTGTTTCTTGGACAATCCTTTGGCATTAGGACCCCAACCTCCAGTACCTCCAAAGATTTTGGTAGCAATGATAATATCTTCACGTTTGAAACCATTATTCTTGATAGCTTGACCCATAGCGATTTCACTTTGACCATTAGCATATACTTCAGCATTATCAAAGAAGTTGATGCCATTTTCAAAAGCCACTTTCATTAATTCATCGGTAAGAGCTATAATAAATTAAGTGAATTTATTTTCGAAATCTATAGTATTGAATAAGCTACCTTGATCAACAGTATTCCCAACAGTTAACCTACAAGAAAAATCAATGGATTAGATGTGATTTAATGAAAAAATGTAAATCATTACCATCCACCGAAGGAAAGGACAGAAACCTTGAGACCACTACGTCCCAATCTACGGTAAATCATCTTAGTCATTTTGAATATTATATTTTTGATTGCTTGTATATTTGAATTCCCATTCTCTTTTTATACCTAAAATGACTGTAATTATTGCATCATATGATTTTTTCGATTAATATAATTTGGGAAAAATTTTCTAATATTACATTAAAAATTTATCTGATATTTAACAATGCTATGATAAATCAAAATATATTGATCGAAATATTTATCATTATTAATTAATTAATTTATAAAAATGATGATTAATCCAATATATATAAATTATGGTATTATCTAATATTGGTAATATTATTTTCATGTAATTAAAAAACCTAACCTAGAAATATGGCTGATCATTTTCTCAAGAATTAGATTTACTGCACAACCATTTTACAAATATGAATTATTATACCTTACTCAGATATTATTTAAACAATGAATTAGTAGTATTAAATATATAATTGTGTTAATAATTGAAATTTAACAACTCTAATTATGAATTGATTGATAAAACAATTATTATTAAATCTTCTAATTTAATTCTTAGCAAGTTTAATATATTATTAATGATAAACACTACGAATTTTATATTTTTGAATTTTTATAACATTGTATATCAAAAAAACATTGCAATTATGAACTCCAGGGGTGAAATTATATCAAATTATTATGTTTAATAATCTTCCTATTAATCAAATAATATAAATAGTAATTTAATAAATTAATTGACCACCTAACGATAATATGACTTTATTAGCTTGAAGTATATAAATTTATTATCAATTTGATAATGATTCACATGAATTCAATATTTTTAATGTTGGTGTATTATATTATAAATTTGAAAGAATGGAGATTGAGACTAGGATAAAGGAGATTCTAGATAAGGTGTTTTCAAATTAAAAATTTTGAACTAGATTCAATTATATATATTAAAATACAATGTTAAAAAATCGACTCTAATTATATTTGGATAAATATTTATTTTATATAAAAATAAAATTAATATATATATATATATATAATTAATATTATAACTTGTGTAATGATATGCTGTGTGTTACGACTAATAAAAATCCAGAACAGTCAGATATTAAAAATAATATAGTCCAGCTCAGAACAAGGCAATACTTTAATTAGAATCACTCATATTAAAAAATTGAGATTGAATATATATTTTACTCATAAAATAATCTGTATAAAAAGAAATCTAAGGCAATTTTTTCTATAAAATTAATAATTCATTATTGTGCTTTCATATCTAATCCTCCAGAAATTTTGTAAATATTAATATTTGTAAAATTTATTCACTCTTGAAATTGAAATATTGGAATAAGCATTTACAAAATTTGGATAATTAAAAATTATTAACAATATATAACACATATTCCTAGATTAGATCCTTTTATAAAACACCAATAATAAATTCCATCAATATATAATAAATATATTGATCCATGGATATAAAATTTTGACAGTAACATTTACAAAAATTCAGTTTAATTTTCTAACTGGAATACAAAATTTAATGTTATAAATGAAAATTAAAATTATTTTAAAATAATACATTAATTAATAGACTGAAGTATCACTATATGTTATTACTGTATACATTATAAAATGTTTTTGATATAAAATATAAACTTAATTGAATTAACAAATATTATATTTAAATTGCTGTGTAAATCATCATTTCATTAAATTTAATAATTATGCTTCTGCATAGTATAATTGATAGCAATTCTTATCCAGTTAAATACATAAATTAAATTTATAAATATTCTAATATAAAAATTTATTAAAACGTATTAATATTTTCAGAAAATAATGAATAAATATAATGAAATTTTATTAAATTTATCCTAAAATTTAAAGAGGAACTAGAAAAATAATTATTATGGGATTGAAATTGAAATTGAATGAACATTGCTTACGCAAACAAAGTAACTATTTATTAAAATTAAATTCTCAATAAAATTAGTTTTAATTTTTATTCTTTATATTAAATTTGTAAGTCATAATAAGTGTCATTTGATTTTTACTATTGGAATATATTTTAAATTAACCTTTATATATAATGCAATACGTAACCATTTTGTAAAAGTCAATATTTTATAACATATTAGTTAATAATTAATTTTAGTTGATTTATTTCATCACATTTTTTAATGGCACTGATAACTTTAATTTTGGATATTCAATATTAACACTGAGAAACCTAATAATAAGTTTGATAATATAGACAATATGTCTGGAGGTTATGATCGCGCTTTAACCGTTTTCTCGCCCGACGGTCACTTATTTCAAGTCGAATATGCTTTAGAAGCTGTTAATAGAGGAAATTGCGCTGTAAATAAAATAAAATACTATATTTATAAATTTTATTAAATTTATATTTAGGTTGGTGTACGTGGTAAAGATACCGTCGTATTGGGCGTTGAAAAGAAAAATGTATTAAAATTACAAGACCCTCGTACTGTTAGAAAAATTAATCAATTGGACGAACATGTTTGTCTCGCTTTCGCTGGTAAAATAATTTTTATTTTATGTTTTTTACAATTTTTAATTTTTGAAATTAGGATTGACTGCTGATGCTCGTGTGTTAATTGATAAGGCTAGAGTAGAATGTCAAAGTCATCGTCTTACAGTTGAAGATCCTGTTACTGTTGAATATATTTCCAGATATATTGCTGGCGTTCAACAAGTAAGAATACCATTTTGTTCAATTCCAACATTTAATAATATATTTTGAAATTAGAAATATACTCAGTCAGGAGGTGTAAGACCTTTTGGTGTATCTACTTTAATAGTAGGTTTTGATAATGGTAAAATTCCTCGTCTCTTTCAAACAGATCCCTCTGGTATTTATTCAGCATGGAAGGTAAGCCAAAGAATAATATTTACAATTTCTCAATACGTAATCATTTGTTATTTTATTTTATAGGCTAATGCTATCGGCAGAAGCTCCAAAACTGTGAGAGAATTTTTAGAAAAGAATTATAAGGAAGATATGAATAAGGACGAAACTGTCCAACTTGCTATTAAAGCTCTTTTAGAAGTATGATTTGACTCTATACATATTTTTAAATATTTAATTAATGTTATTTGATTAGGTTGTCCAAACTGGTGCTAAAAATATTGATATTGTTGTTATTACCCAAGGAGAACCATATCAAGTAATAGAATATATCTATCATCATAATATCTCAATATATAATAATTTTTATCTAGCTCTTGGAATTGGAACAAGTTGAAGCCATTGTTCAAGAGATTGAACAAGAAAAAGAAAGGGAAGCTGAAAGAAAACGCGGTATTCCTTCATCCTCAACTACTCAAGCATAATAATCACTAAATATATTTTATTATCCTATTATCAGTTTTTGATTGAATTAAATCTCTTAATTTTCAAAATTTTATGATACACTTATTTTGGCTCAATACATATAATGAAATTTATAATCCATATTATTATTTTTAAATTGTAATTTATAATATTTTGTACTTGAAATATTTGTAACTTGTTTTGATGAAATTTGTAATTATAAGTGTTAATTTATCATAATTTCATCAAATTTCAATTGATTTGGTATATATTTAATACTGTATTTGGTATTTATATTTTTATTTTAAAATTATTCAATATTTTAATACTGAAATTAATATATTAAATTGATATTAAATTATATTATACTCTTATTATATCGAATTCTTATACAGTTAAATGTAAATCATCCCAGTCATCTAAATTTAATATAAGATAACATTTCATATAAGTATTATCAATAATGAATTACCTTCTGTAATATCAGTCCAAAATTTAAAGAATAAATAAGCTGCTAAACCATTAAATATGGTTTGAAAGATTTGGCCATCCAAAATTCGGTGAGTACCTTGACAAATTGATAAATTGGCATAATATCTAATTAAAAACCCAACTATGATACTTAATCCACTCATGACCAAAAATACTAAACAATAATTTAATAAGTATTATAAAATGAATAGAAATATACTTCTATTACTTAAAGGTTTTCTAACAGAGAGAGAACTTAAAACGAGACCGAATTGAGCTAAAAAGCTAGCAATTAGAAATAAATTGGGCCAAATCCAAAATAAACCATATAAATTAAAATTAATTAATTCTGTGGGTTTAGGTGATAATTTTGAAAATGATACAGCCGATGATATATTAAAATAACTGAAAGGTATTAACATTATCAAACTACTGATTAGTATTCCCTAATATTGAAATTAATATTCAGTGAATAAATTTTGACAAATTAATAATTACCATTATTGATGTATTCGAACCATCGGATATTAATTGATATCCTAGTATATAAATTTTAACATATTTGAAAATTGATGTAATTTATATACAAAAATCAATTACCTATTAAACAATTCAGTAATATAATCCATTCAAAGCACCATTCCCAAGCTAAATGAAAGCCTGAAATACTCTAATTATTCAAATTAGAAATTTAATAGATTTCAAAATATTTTAATTAATTACGTATAAAAACCAAGATCCAGGTGAAAAAACCTGACCAAGTGAAAATATTTCCAAAAATAAATTGATTAAATAAAAACTATATAATATTAACATTTCTCTTTTCCCTACATATTAAACAGTAATTAGCCATTAATTATTGGAAATATGATATTAATATTTACCCACTGCAGCTTTTTTAATTCTTATATTGAGTAGAATTAATACTACTCCTGTGATTACTAAACATATTGCTAGCGTATTGCCTAAATATAAAATTAATACAATATTTTCCACTAGCAGTATTATCAAGTATAATTACCCAAATTTGGAATATAACCTATAGGTTTAACAGTACATTGAGGGTATGTAACAGGAGGAAATAAATTACAAGCTGTAAAACTTGTTCGACTACAGATATATTCAAAATGACCGTACTCCATTATAATTATGAATTATTAAATATTACAAATTTATAGATATAAAAAAATGATTTCAAGTTAATTGAAAAACTGGAAAATAGCTAAATAACTGCAAAGTATTTATAGGTATTTTAAACGATTTAATTCTCCAATGGTTAATCTGGATTCAACGTGATAAAAAACAAACCAAAGATATTGCATACTATAAATTAACCAATTTAGAATATTCTCCCAGTTTGATATATTTCATAATACTTTATTATCCCAAATTCCCTCCTTTGCCAATGAATGGATTCATCCCAATATCGTGTCCTCAAAATACCGGATAATATTAGAGATTAAAATTGATCATCTGGGGAAATTATCTCAATGAATATTAATTGATATTTAAGGGGAATAAATTTGTTCACTTTCTATTAAATTTCGTGATAGAATTTATATTAATTTTTAGTAATATTTTTCTCACTAAAATGCAAATTTACTTGATTTGGTAAGGGTTATGCGTGTTATCAACAAATTTCCCCAATTCACTTTCATATTCTTATCAAATTTTCAATATGATATGAATGATATTTAATAATATTGAATAATATTCTATTTTCAATTCATATAGATATGTGTTGAATTTAAATTTTATTTATATAATTACAATATTCAATTATTAATTTGTTTTAAGACCAAAAACTCTTATTACAAAATTAAAATCATTTTTTAATTTAATTGAAAAATTTAAAGATATTTATTTTAACAGTCAATTAGGTATTTTAAAAAGAATTATTAATTCTTATTAAAATTTATTCAGACTATTTAACTTTTAAATATCTTATTGAATAAAGTAAAATCCGTTGAATCTTGAGTAAATGGTTTTAGAGAGTTTAGATATACTAGTTAATTAGTTAATTATTTAAATTTAATCAATCTTTATCATTATAAAATACTAATTAATTAGAAAATATAATACAGATGATAAGGTGGCAATTAATATTTTCTGTATAGTGTTAACATTTATACCACATTAAATTATTATACCAAAAAAATCATTTTTATCCAATTGTAATAATAACTTCATACTATGTAATTTATTCATATTAGCTCAGATGCAATAGTCTATTAGATATTTTTTGATTTTCAAAAATAATCCAAATATATTAATTTTTATACAATTATAGCTATATTCTGATAATTCAAGTGTTGATAAAGTTTTGAATTATATATGAAAGTTGTGCATGTTATGCACGAAATAAGATCTAATAAGATTATGTATATAAATAATATTGTTAAAAGAAAATATTATTTGAAATTACAAAAACATCATTGTAATTACTTCAGTTTATATTTAATATAAAATTTGATGTGTAAATTACAATGTTAAGAGTTGAGAGTTCGAAATAGTATATATGTTTTTATCAATGTTTTGAATTTTTAATCATTTTTTATAAACTGAAATAGAAATATTACCGAAACTTTAATAGTTTATATTTAAATTGATCTTTCAATATAAATTTTATGTTTTTAACATATTTTAATATACTCATCAATCTATACTATTTGTTATATATGTTCTTGATATTCTAATTTATTAATTTTATTTGTAAAATAAAATATATAAATGACTCAATAATTGATGCAGTTAGAAAATATTAAAGATTAAATTTATAAATTAACTCTTTGTTAAAATCCTAAATATATTTTATACCCTTATATAATTTTCAATTCTTGGAAATAATTTAAAAAAATTTTTGATTTAATAATATTAATATATTCAAATTTTGAGTTTATTATTTCCAAATTTAGAAATATATTTTTCAATAATTTGAAAGAGATTTGGATGATTTTACAAAATAAATATATCAATTAATATAATTCGTTATAACACTCTAGACGAACTATCTATTTGTATATACTTAGGTGTATATCTTAAACTCAATATCATAATTTTTTTATTATTTAAATTAAATTCTAAATTCTTATTAAAAGTGATAATGATCAGATAAATATTATAAATTAGAATAAAAAATCAAATTATTGTATTCAAACCAATCGTCACAAATTGATTCATAATACATTTAATAAAATTTAAATATATTTAAAAAATTTTATTATTATTAAAAGTTATTGAAAATAAATATTTTAAATTAGGAAAACTAAAAAGTGAAAATAAATGATTTTTCAATTGTTTTGAAAAATTTCATAGTTATAATGATTTATAGAATCAGAAATTTAATATTTAATAAAAATTGGTTGACTAATTTTAGTATAAATATTCATATTAATGATGATTAATTGAAGAAACAAAATAATTACAATTAATTGAACATTATCCAGCATGGCTAAAATTACATCAGAGATTAGGCCGTACTGGTCCAAGCTTTCTAACCTTCCTTTTAGAACAGAGTAACTCATAATAAAATTATTTTTTAATATGTTATTAATCAATTAATTTTTATTAGAACTTTTTTAATCGATTTCCAATGATAATCAAACTAAATCCAATATTTTTTGATAAAATATTAAACAACAGCTAATTTTATCTTTTCTAGGTTTGGCTGATCAATTGGTTAAAGTTACATGTGAAAATGGTATCAATTTCTTTGATAAAGAAGGTTATGGCAATGGCCATGCTTAAATTATCTTGTGTAATGCTATTAAGAATAATAATATCAAGCGTGAAGATATTGTAGTTTCTACTAAGATAGGTTGGAGTCCTAATGCTACTGGTTTATCCAGGAAGCATTTGATTGACGGCCTCAATGCCAGCTTAAAACGATTTCAATTGGATTATGTTGATTTGGTCTTTGTCCATGTTGCTGAGTCTGAAATATCAATTGAAGAAATTGTTTGTATATTGAGTTTCATAATTAATCAACGCAAAGTTCTGTACTGGGGTACCAGTAACTGATACACTCAAAAAATTACTGAAGCCCATGCAATTGCCCAGAGATTTGGCTTAGAAGGCTCTGTTGTAGAACAACCAGAATACAATTTATTCGACAGACAAAAACTTGAAAGAAATATCTTGCAATTTTCCAAAATTTTGGATTGGGAACTACTACCTGGAATTCTCTGGCATCTGATATTTTGACCGAAAAATACAATGATGATATTCCTGAAGGAACTCGTTTCAGTGAGATGGAGGGATATGGTAGGATGATGGCTAAATTTAAAATTCCTGAAGGAAAGATCAAAATAGGAAAAATGAGTAAATCCATCCCAATTGCTCAAAAATTAGGTTTCACTCCTGCTCAATTGGCTCTCGCTTGGTTTGTTAAACAACCTAGTATCACAACTGGCAGTACTGGAGCTACTAAGGTTTATCAACTTGAAGGCAACTTGAAGCAGTTAACAAATTAACTCTTGAAATTCTGAAAGAAATAGAAGATATTTTTAAATCTAACTTCTTCCTGTTTAATATTTTAGAGGAAAATTATTTTAATGCAGATATATTTTAATTATTTTTAATAAATCTAATTTATTTTATTTTATTATTCAATATATATAAATATATTATTATTTTTTTGAACTTTTAATCTAACAAGAAATCTCTAAAATATTTTAAAAAGTATGAATTAATAATATGCAATATCACTTATAGCAAAATAATATAACAATAATTAAAAAAAATTGAATATAAAAATATTTTGATATGGTCTTAAAATTTGAAATATGAATCATTACATAAATAAAGTTATATAAATAAATATGAAGTATATGTATTTGAAATTTGAAATTTAGTATGAGATTGCAAATAAGGAAAATTAGAAAAAATAAAGTATAATTTGAATAAAGGATGATCTCGCTCAGATTCGAACTGAGGACCGTCTGTGTGTTAGACAGACGTGATAACCAACTACACCACGAGATCTTGTATTTAAGTATGTTTTATTCATTTAATCTAACATTTCTCAATAATTTTAATTTCTTAATATCCTACTTTTTTTAATATTTTATTATCATTTCATTCATAATTTTATTATATTTATCAGTTTGTTTAATAAACTACTTTTTATATTCAGTTTGAATTGGTTATTTTTTTATCTTTACTTAATATTGGTTTTAATATTAAATTTTATTAATTATTTTTTTTATAATTTACTATAAATATTACCTCATACTTAAATTCTATTATTATAATAAAATATATTTTTTAAAAATCCATTATATATTTAAGATATTTTATTGCTAATCTTTTTCAATAATTCAATTTATATTTTTTTTAATATAATATTTTTAAATGATAATAATATTATATATCCAAATTATTTAATTATTTTATATTATTTGAACCTTATTAAATGTAAATTCATTTATTTCAATCGATACGCTAAAATTACTTATAACAGCTAGTACTGCCAATTAAATTATAATAATTCATAAAATTTAATTAATAATATTTGATAACAAATATATTTTATTATAATTTTTTAATAAATTTAAAAAAAATTAGTTTTATAACAATATAAACCATATTTAAACCTATCCAATGATATTTTCATATCTTATATTAAAACTTAAACTTTTAATATTTTAACCTATATAAAATCAAGAAAAGTCATTTAAATAGTTTTATGTGTTTTCAATACCTATTATAATACTTTTTGGCTTTATATTTATTTTGATTTTGGCTAATATAGGTTTAATATAATATAGGTAATTATTTATAAATTATATTTTCAATGTAAAAGTAATGGCACAATTTTGAAATTAAAATTAAGTAAATAAATTAATAAATAATATATAGAATCTAATAAATAATATAAAATTAATACTCTCCTTTATTATTAATAACTCTTTTCCATATTTTTTTCTAGCTTCTAATACTTAAAAAATAGTTTTTTTATTAAAAACCAGAATTTGATATTTAAAAAATGATTTAATTTATTTATGGGAATTTTTTTTCTTATAAGCTAATTTTTTAGTTATTTAAAATAATTATAGTCATATAAGTTTTAATTAGGTAAATATACTAGATATGATAACTGTCTTTAATTTTTTTATATAAAAAATTTCTTATATCTTTAGTATTATATTTTATGATTATTATGCAGAATAATAGTTATTTTTAATCTATATTATAAATATTATTTAAAAATTATTTTATTTAAAAAAATATATAATTTACTTTTGAATAATATTCCTTAAAATATTAAATAAAAAATGATATATTATTATAATTTATTAAAATAATCAATATATATTTATATTTAAAATATTAAATTA